>VZTX01016846.1:190547-216160 GCA_013400915.1 Pardalotus punctatus
TCCTTTCCTTTCCTTTCCTTTCCTTTCCTTTCCTTTCCTTTCCTTTCCTTTCCTTTCCTTTTGTTTTTTATTTTTCATTTTACTTTTCTTCACATAGACCAAAACTGCTGGGTAGTGCTTTAAATAAAATACTATTATGTCTTTTTTTTCAGTTTGACATCCCTCAGAATTCAGTTTGTGCAGGAAGTCTGAGCAATAACACAACAGCACAGTGCTAGAGCATAAGTGTTCTGAGTCCTAACCTTAGCATCAGTATGCTGCTGCCCATGTGCTAGAAGCAGATATGCAGTAAGGTATAGCTGACAGAAACATTAGCAAATGTGATCTCATTCTGGTTATTAAATCAATTCATTTTTTTATCAAAACAGGAACTTAACTTGTCCTGAATTGCTGTTTCCTACATTTAATATGGATACTAGAATGATGCATAAGAACTGCAACAACATACTGACAAGTTCATGGCTGATGTATGCCAAAAATACCGGCTTTCAGATATTTCCTGTACGACCACTAAACACAGAATCCAGTTAGGCAAGACTCTGATGCTTCATGCCTTCTAGTCTCTTCTTTCTCAACAACTAAGTACATCAGCCACCAGGCATTAGATTGCATTTGTTGTTACAGAGCAGAGTATAACTGGGTAAGGAAGTCTAAGAGCCAGAACTACTCCTTGGTGGAACCAACTCCCGATCTCCACCAATAAGTTCCAAGGGAAGGGAAAACAGTTGCACACTATATTCATTTGTAGACAACAGACTAGAGTGCCTACAATAATACTTGGACAAAGTGAGGACTACATCAGACATAAATCCTTTGCAGAGCTGTGGAGCAGGGATGCTGAAATCTGTATTGTGATGGTGCTGGTGTGACTAATCAGGGGTACAGAATACTCATTATATTAGCCATAATAATGACGGGATACACTGCAGCAATTTGTTTTACAGTACCAGCTTGAAGGCTATGTTACAACAAAGAGAGCCAACACAGAACTGCTTTGCCATGGCTCATTCTCCCTGGTAACACCCCATGAGATACAGATTTCCCATTAAGCATCTCCCTCACAGTCCTTGTGACTCTTCTGAAACAATAACCCCTTGAACAGCAGTCACCAGTCTCTCTCTCTCTCTCCATTTTTTTCCCTCTTGTTTACTAGTAATTTATTTTTTGGCTGTCAAAATAGAGAGAAAATCTCTCACCCATGCCTGTGTCACAGAACTCTACTATACTAGTAACTATTACGGCTTAACCTAACTCTCAGATAAGTATGGAAGGTAAATCAAACATACTAAAGCAATCTAATCAGAAATTGCTTAACTCTGTGGAGTCCATATCCCAAAATATCCAAAAGATATCACAATTAAAACGTAAAGAAGAAAATCTATTTTTTCTACATGAAAAAAAGAAATCACAGAATGGAAACAGTGGCCGACGCAACTCCATTTAAACAAAGGACCTAAATGATGTCATGGCCATGTCTGTGACATGGCATCCTGGCACACCATGCTAAAGCTGCTTACACTCCATTAAACAGAACACTCCAACATGGGATTAGTGCTCAGACTATCAAATAGTTCATTCAACAAAGGATAACTTTGTGTAGGCACAGAATATAATTAAGGGGTTTTTTTAACTGATGCTATGGATTGTTGTTTGCTCCTACATAGTAAAGCCAAGGCAGTCAGTATAAAGGTACCTCAAGTGCAGCATATCAGCTCTTTGAAGCTCATACAACCTTTTATTAAACCCGAAAGCAAATTTTTTTTTGTTGTGGCTAATCCCAAAGGAACAGCTCATCATAAAGGCTGTAGGTTTCTTTCAGATGTCCTGTCACACTTGAGGGTTAAGAGAAATCTAATGAGCATTAGAATGGCATAAAGTTTCATTTACACTTGTTCTCAGGAAGCCACCCAGAAAAACATACATTAGGGAGTAATTTAAGGAAAGAATATTGCACAGTTTCTTAAAAAGCACACTTTTTTGTCACATTTTTAATGCATTTTGGGGATTTTTTAGCTATAATGGCTTTAGTTTTTTAATTCCTTTCATTACAGAAATAATTTATTAATAAAATTAAACATTTTGACATCCAATCCAATTGCAATTCAGAGTAGAGCCAAATTCAACACCAATTTAGCTTGCTCAGGGCATTGTTTGCTCTAGTTCTGTGTCTCTCCAAAGATACCTCCATAAAATATGTATCTCCACAGACCTCTCTGGACAAGCTGGGTAACATTTTTCAACTAACAGCCAAAAACTGGACAAGTATTTCAGACGTGGCCTTGAAAGGTAGAATAGGAAGAAACAACAACTCCCTTTGACCTTTAGTAAGGTCATCAGGAATTTTGCATTTCTGTGGTATCTTTGGATACACATATTGATATTAGTTTTATTATTCTAGTAATGTCTTACTGCATTTTTCATCTGATGGAGTCTTCTGTTGTTATATTCAAATCATTACTTATTACTTTCTCAGTGTGATAATAAAAGACATGAATACATATGGCAGAATAAATCTTTTTCATAGCTTCATAATCTACAGATCTGAAGAATAAACAATATTTGGTTTAGTTCTAAATTACTTACTGCATTTTGCCTAATATATAGGTAATTTCCCTTGATTAATTTATCACATGGGATAATGAAATATTAGAAATAATACTGAAAATTTTTATGATAGAGAACCCATAAGGAAATACATTGTATGTATAAGGAAAAGCACATACAACACTGTACAATAGTAGAAACCTGACAGGAATTTTGCAACTGAAGTTCAGATGTAGAGAACAGATTTCTCATGGATCATAACTCTTTTAGTTCAGAGTGACTATGTGGAATTACCAATACAAATATATCAATATGCTTTTGCACATTCTCCTCCGTGTACAGGCACACATTCTAATTTAGTTGCTTTATAGCACTCAGCTGAACACACTGGGAAACATCATAGAGCAGGAGGGTATTTATCCTTCCTGCCTTTAAGCATCACTTATCACCTTAAATAGGGATCTAAGTTTCCCATCACTCTTGACAACTCTTCTACTTTGACGCAAGGTTTGGTTTCTTTTTTCTTCGATTATGTACCTTGTTGAACATTTAGAGACAAAGACCACACCAAAAAGAACTCCACTAAGAAAAAACTCAAACAAGAAAATGAACAAACCCCCAAATCTGAACGTCTCTCTGTTGACTTCAGTTTTAAAATACGATCATGTCTGTTTACAGAATTGCTGAGCGCACTTGTATGCTGCACTGATTGCTTTATTTGACTGTGAATTCCCATGAGTAAAACCACTGCACACACAACAGATAAAGAAGGATTTAGTCAAGAATTATTCTTATGAAGCTTTTCCTTCACAACCTAAATTTGAGATTACAGCCTTGAAACTTTAAAGGCACGGAAATTTTAAATATGTTTTTATACATTTGCAAAGGAATACAATATGAAACTATGTTATAATTTCAAATTTGGTAATATGGCATCTCTTTTAAAGAGAGCAAGACAGGTCAATATGCAGCTACATTTCTGCCTTCCCCCAAAGAAATGCCAAAAAGATTGCTAATTAGGGATAATGCTTGCTTGTGGAATGGAAATATGTTTCTATTAAAAAATGGGCTTGTTTTTTTAATACATATCTGCAAATGATACCTGAGAAATAGTTACAGCATGTTACCATTTATTTTGACCAATTACAGCCTCAAAACAAGAAATTAAATACTTTGCAAACTGTTACAACAACCCAATTTCCAGTAAACTATCTACAGATTAAAACAGAGCCACAATCACACCTACTTTTTTGTTACAAAGCTCTTATTACTCAAAGTAATTTATTTCTATATATGCGCTTATAACTATGAAATCAGAATTATAAATAAAACAACGAAGGATTTTTAATAGATTCCTTACTATTAGTAGACACAATATTTCTGCCAATATAGTGGTAATCAGAAGAGCAAGTTACTAAGTCCTGCATGACCAACCTAGTGGCTTTTATGATGGAGTGACTACAGCAGTGGACAAGGGAAGGGCTACAGGTCTGGAGATTTCTAGGCCATTTATCTGGATTTCTGTAAAGCCTTTGACACAGTCCCTCACAACCTCCTTCTCACTAAACTGGAGTGAGATGGATTTGATGGGCAGATTGTGGAATGGGATAGGTAGGAAAATGGTTGGACAGTCATATCCAGAGGGGGGTGATCAATGACTCAGAGTCCCAATGGACATTCAGTGACAAGCGGTGTCCTTCAGGGGTCCATACTGGGACCAGTGTTAATTAATCTTCATTAATGACATAGATAAAGGGATGAAGTGCACCCTCAGCAAATTTGATGATGACACCAAGCTGAGTGGTGCTGTTTCCACACCTGAAGAATGCCATCCAGAAGGACCTGGGAAGGCTTAAGAACCTGGCCCATTGGAATGTCTTGAGGTTTAAAAAGACCAAGTGCAAGGTGCCACACCTGGGTCAGGGTAACCCCCGGTATCAGTGCAGCCTGGGGGATGAACAGATGGAGAGCAGCCCTGGGGGGAAGGACTTGGGGGTGCTGGTGGGTGAGAGGCTGGACATGACCCAGCCATGAGCACTCCCAGCCCAGAGAGCCAATCGGGTCCTGGGCTGCATCCAGAGCAGCGTGGGCAGCATGGCAGGGATTCTGCCCATCTGCTCTGCTCTGCTGAGACCCCACCTGCAGTGCTGCATCCAGATCTGGGGTCCCAGCACAGGGAGGACATGGACCTGTTGGAGAGAGTCTAGAGGAGGGACGGCAGGATGATTAGAGGGATGGAGCATCTCTCCATCCCTCTTTCCTATCCTTTCCTATGAGGAAAGGGTAAGAAAATTGGGATTGTTCAGCCTGGAAAAGAGAAGGCTTCAGGGTGACCTAATTGCAACCTTCTAGTATATGATGGGAGCCCTACAAGAGAGCTGGAGATGGACTTTTTACAAGGCAATATAGTGACAGGACAAGGGGGAATGACTTCAAACTGAAAGAAGGTAGATTTAAATTAGATATCAGGGAAGAACTTCTTTCCTGTGAGGGTGGATGGGGTATTGGAACAGATTGCCCAGAGAAGTTGTGGATGCCCCATCCCTGGAAGCATTCAAGGCCAGGCTGGATGGGGCTCTGAGCAACCTGATCTAGAGGAAGGTGTCCCTGCCTATGCCAGGGGGTTGGAACAAGATGATCTTTAAGGTCCCTTCCAACTCAAGCCTCTCTCTGATTCTAAGCTGTCCAGAAAAAGCAAAGCAGCTTGATGGGATGTACCTACAAATTGGTGCATTAGCATGTGCTGCAGCCTTCTCATTTATTAATGGATGGAATTTAAAATTACCAGTCTTTGACAGACTAACATAAGGACTCACTTTCATATGTGAATGATAATAACATTATTTTCTACCACTTGTACTAAAATTAACCTTTTTTGCTT
This sequence comes from Pardalotus punctatus, assembly GCA_013400915.1. Classification (NCBI taxonomy): domain Eukaryota; kingdom Metazoa; phylum Chordata; class Aves; order Passeriformes; family Pardalotidae; genus Pardalotus; species Pardalotus punctatus. Next base: position 195,973 of record VZTX01016846.1, read on the forward strand.
GAGCTTTTGTCAGACAAGACTATCCATTTCACTCTGCTTTCTCTTTTGCAGAAAGCTCTGTCCATGATAAAGGAGATACAGTGAAAAACAAGTTATTAGAAACAGAGAAATCTACACTTTTAATTTTGACAAATTAAATGGATAAAATTTATTAATATTTTGTCATTGTATCTTTTCAGATTTCTTCCTGTATTGTGAAAATGCATCCTATAGCTGAAGAGAAAAACCAATGAATGATGATTATTTTATTATTTTAAACGAAGTCTATCAACTATAGCTTTAAATCTTACATAATATATAGTACAGCTTTTTGTAACTTACTGAGTATATAAATGCTATCTTGCATCCATAGAAGAAATACAGAATACTAAATCCAGTTTTTTTTTAATTTAAACTTAGGTTAGGAAAAAAAATAATTTTCTTTAAAATATGGTTATTTCTCAGAGACATAATGTCTGTAGAGACAATGACTTGGGTTCTTCTTCTTTTATGCAACATTAAAAAATCTTTTTATGAGTAATTATCTCCTGCAATAAATATTTTATACTCAAAGAGCTGAACAATTGGTTAGTGGTATGATATGGGGTGCTGGTCAAACTTCTGTTTTCAAGGTAGTATCTCATAATTTCAATAGAACAGCCATTCTCACAAAACATGCTTAGAATTTCAAGAGGTTAATGAACAGCAGTTGAATTCTGTTGAAACAGATTACTTTTCACACAGTTAAGCCTAATGTTTATTGAAAAGTCCATAACTTGTGGATGCCTCAGTTTAACAGAGCACCTAGCCCTCACTGGGAATAAGCTTCAGCACCTCACAATGCAACCAAAAGAAATGCAGGTAGCAATGTTTTCCCTCTTCCAATGCTTCTTTTTAAAAAACGTTTTTCCTTTTTTTTGTGCAACTGTTTTTTGTGCAAAAGGCATAATGTTTTCCCAAAACTTGACAAAAGCCTTGTTCATTGACAACCAAACTTATTTACATTTTAAAAAGCACAGTTTGTAGATTCAATGTTAAAACCCACTGTATTTTGGAGGAAAACAAACATTTCACTACCAAAAAAAAAAAGTAATGCTCAGTTTTGAGCATCACAATACGTGAAAGATACTAAGTTAGAGAGTGTCCCAAGGAGGGCTGCAAAGATGGTGAAGGGCCTGGAGGGGAAACTGTATCAATGCATGAACTCAGCTTTCTGTAAGTGACAAGAGTATACAAACTCTCTGAGCACAGAAAATGCTCCAGGCTTCTGCTTTAATTTCCTTGGAAGTTAGGTCTTATTTCAATGGACAACTCCTATTGCCCATCCATGTCCAATACTTTCATCTCACATTCTGTGTGGTCCCTTGTTTGGATGGTGCATCTTCACAAAGCACCTCTACTCTGTATCAGCCATTACTTCATCAATGCAATCTAACTGAGACAGTGATTAAAAGGGACGTGATAAAACAGCTGCTAAGAGCTTCAGATTTGCCCATTAGGGACAAACAAAACATTTTTTTTTAGTAGCAGTTGCAAATTTCCAGGTTTTACCAAGCAGTTATCACTTAGATAAAAGGTCTTGAAAGACATATCCTTGCTGATAAATCCTGAGCAAAGTGAAATCATGCTGCAATATGACGAGAACTGAAGGAGCCAGCAAAGGATAGGTTCCTTAGCAGATAACGTTAGGCTGCAGTTGTATTTTTGTTTTGATATTCATGACAGCTAAAGCAGAGAAGCCATGAAAAGCAGCAGAAAAATGCTAATTCTTCAGAGTAAGGTGGAAATTTGAACTAAAATAATGGACTTGATGGATTTAAAACACGTTACTTTTATGAATTTTTGTGTTTTAACATTAGAATACTAAATCTGGAGTATTCTGCACTGTACAGATACCTAGGTAACAGCTGTTCATCAAGAGAGAGAGACATGAGAGGAAAAATGACAAGGTGGGGAACCAGCAAAACTGATCCATCTGAATCAGCCTCTCCTAAAACTGTAAAAGACAAACCATTAAGCTATTGCACTTGCTGCAAAATCTGCTAAGGCAGTGTATTACAAAACACTCCAGAAACTAAGTGTGATTACTTGAATTTGGATAGGCCTTATTATGGAGTGCCAAAGTGGATGAATAGGGAACTGAGCATGACAATTCTGGATTTGTACAAGCTTCATCGCCTGAGTTCTTTAACTTGGTGAAAATTGGGAGGACTTGATTTCCTTGGCTTTCTAAAAGCAGAGAAGAAGCACAGGCTTTCTGCCTGTTATCAGTGAATGAGAATTTAATATCTCTGCCTAGATGCCTGGGGAGTGAAAGAGAAATCCTGTGTTTCCTATTCCCAGAAGGTTTTCTATTATCTTCAGCAGGCAATTTCCAAGAGTTCAAACCTTGCATACCTTGGGTGTCCAATCCACCTTTCTGGGTATCTAATCATTGAAATAGAGGAATGGGGTTCCAAAATAGTAACAAAGTCATTCTTCCTCAAATAGCAAAAGAACATTAAAATAGTAAAAATCTTATAGTAGGTGAACAAACTGGTATTGAAGTTAAATATCACTACTTTAGATTTTACTCAAGATGGGAGGGAACAAGAGAACAGCATCTCAGAAGATAAATACAAGTCTCTTTAAAAATACAAAATTTAACTTCTTTATATACTAGGAGTACTTTATAGATAAATGCACATTTTCAACAAAATTGTTCATAAGTTATGCAACTAAAAACTTTCAGTATTCATAACCATTTCCTTGATTATAACTCTGAAACTGGTGCTTATGATTCTGAGGTCAGAATGTATGCAAGCCTTTTTTTGTAAATGACATAAAACCAGCTGAGTCCAAAAGAATGAAATAGAAGGTCTTTTTGGAATAGTAAGGGTTTGGGGTTCTCTTTTGAAAGAGTGAAATTAAGCTCTTTATTTAGTTCTTGTGGAAACAAAAATTATTTTCCAATTTGTTGACCTGAAACATTTTTTCAAGGTTGCAATTCAGCTGACATTTGCCTGGGATACTGTTTTGCCTCTTAACAGCTGCAGTTCTGAGTCTCCTCCCTCTCTTTCTCTCCTCCTGGTATCCATAGCCATGAGAAGACACTTATCTAGAGACTGGGATGCACTTAATACCATTATATGCTGATGTGTATTATTGCTGAGCTATGATCATGAACCACAAGAGAGGGAAACCACAGAAAACATCTAGGGTGCCATCATGAGGAAACTGACAGTATAAGGACCAAGATTTAAAAGCTATACAATTATCTATGATGATTCATACATTTCATATCTTAATGTTGACAGCAAATATATCACTGTAGACAGACAAGCTGAAACACAATATCATAAAGCTCAATATCAGCACTGCTAATTTAAAGTATTCAAAACTCCATCTTAGAAGAATGCATACATAACTCTTATGTTTAAACATAACTTAAGTTTAAATTTAAAGCAAAAGATACCATTCATATAGCAGAACTTCTTCCGGGGAAGAAATCACCTATTTACATCAGGTCTATCATCACAACACAGTACACAGCTCTCTACTGCAATTTGCATATACAAATTTCTTTACACTTTCAACAGGCAGTTTTCCTTTTTCTTTTCTTTTTTTTTTTTATTTTGCTTTTTACTGAGTGAATTCAGACCTGAAAAATGCAACACCTGTTGCTTTTCTGCCTGTTGTTGTGTAATGCTCTCAGAACACTTTTACACTTCTATAAATTCTGCTATAAATATTTTACCATCTGGCCTGTATTTTTTTTGTTCCTTCCCATCCCTATTAAATGCTTGTTGCAGTTGATTTTATTATTTTTTGCACTGGCAGCAAACCTCTTGACAAGGCAGCCTTTAACTAATAACTTAGGTAGAGACTTACTGCATCCTTAGTAAATGTAATCCTTCAGTACAACTTTGATTTTTCAGTGTCTCCTATTTCCTCTTAAAAAATGCCTAAATTAAACCTGTCTCAAAAAGTAAAGTCAATATCTTATAGTCAATGAAACAGAGGGAGATAAGAGTAAATATAAAATAAAAGCTTTAAAAGTTGGTAATATAAAACTAAACTAATCCAAAATATGGCATTTATTGAAATTTAAATCTGAAGATAATTTTGAGTTATGAAATATCTTTATTAAAGCCTTTATTGAATTTCTGAATACTAAACCTAGAATTAACTAATGATTAATTACATTTATAAAATCAATAATGAAAAGTCACAAAAAAGAAAAGTTAATTAAAAAATTATCAAGACTATTCAGAAAGGTGTAATGGGCACAATCATGATCTGGAATCACATTTAAGGAAAAAGATGATTGAACTGAAATGTGTAATTAGAAATAATCAACATTTTTCTACTAATATACACAAAAAAATTGTATTTTAGATGTGATTTGACTAGAAGCTTGAGATACAAAAATGACTGATACTGTACTATTAAGAATTGCTCCAAATACAACTACACTACATATTTGACATTAAAGAAATAAAATGAGACAACCAGTGAATGTCATCACTAATAAAAAATTTAACATAATTTACTGCTTATAGACACAGTTAAGTATCTGTTGTAAAGCTCTGCCTTAATAATTTTTTTCTCTCTTGCAATAAATAACTGTTAAAAATTGTACATGATTCCTTAATAATAACTTTCATAAAAGTGACTAATCCAAATGTACCATTTTGTCAGCAGTTTGAGCAATGAGAAAGGAAGATTACTATCATGGTAATGCAGTAAATATAATGCAGCACATTTGTCAATAGCTGACTGGAGTAATACACGGAAATACAAACTTCTGGAATATGTGTAGCTGAAAATCATCTATTACTATTAAGAGTAATTTAATCCTGTTACCTCTGTATTATCATTTTGTATGGGAGGTGCACTCCACACAAAAGCTTGAACTCTAATCTCAGACTTCCATTAAAAATAAATCACATAAGTAAGGAAAATTGCATGCAGTTTGGTCACAACCAAGCAAGAGTAGAAACTGCAAACAATAATGTACTCTTGATGCTTATGAACAAGCTGACTTAGCCACAAATGATGCTTCTTTAATAGTAAAGACTGTGACAGTCAGTGAAAAGACAGATGGGACTAAGCTCAGCTCCAGTTATATGACCAAATAACATTTGAACATGTATTATCACTTGCTGCTATACTTTTTTTTTCTTGTTTCCTTTTTTGAAGAAAAGGATAAAGAAAAAACAAGCATTAGCCAAAAGAAATTGTTTGCATAAGAATCTTATTAATACTTTGGAAACATCTATTTGACAATTTCTTTAGAAAAAGTAATGCCTAGAAGTCACATGACCCTCAAATCTTTCTTCTGAATCTGACAGTCACCATGAATGTAGATGAACATCTTGGTATCCCATTGGACAAGACATGTCAATCAAGATCAAAACCAACATCTGTTTATTGCCTGGAGGTAGCAAAGATCTGTCCTTCCTAAAGTAGTCTTCCTCTCTTGAAGGTTCTCACAGTTTTCTATGTACCCAACACAGATAAGGAATCCGTTTCCTTGAATACTAATTAATTTAGATAAATGAATTTTAATAGACTGTGTATTATCTTAAATATACCACTTCCATCGATCAAAGTAAATATTGATTTACCTTAACTAAAAATTATCCTTTTTACTGTCAGACTGTGGATTGACAGAGCTGTTGGAAGACTCTGCACCTTCTATTATAGCCCTTTGTAAATATGGAGAATGCAGATGTTTTCATTATTGGCTTCAAAGACTAGTCATCTGTGAATTTCTACATTACCTTTATTAGAAATGCTTCACTTATGTCTTGATAGGCATCTCTCTACCAGATTACAGAGTGTATCTTGACTTAGATGTAAAATTTCATCTGGGTAAAAAAAGTCTTTTTTACCCACAGTTCAACATAAAGACTAATGACTAAAATCTAAGATGTAAACCCATTGAGAAGTAAACTAACAATATTATCATATTATTCCTTGATCTTTATATTTTTACATACCTTTTCACACATCTAAAACTCTCTGGGACCCGTGTTTGCAAAGGTCTACTGTAGTGGAATTTCCATAATGTACTGTGTCGCTGAACAACAGCATATTGAGGTAAATGACTCTTTAAAATTACCTGTATAGCAAGCGCTCGAGCTACAAGACTTCTGAGATATTGCAAAGGATCTTCTGGACCTTCCCACTTGCTTTGCCATGTGACAGGACACTGAAATAAAAATATATTTACTGAAAGTATCCATTTCAAATCCATTGTTGTTACATTTTAGGCTAGCAACTTGAATCAAAATAAATTATCTGGAGATCAAATATATCTATAAAGAAAAAAGTCAATACAAGTAATATAATGATCAAGAATATACAACCAGAAACAGAAGCATCATATTCCTGCTAATTCTTTGTGCGGCCCAGACACAGCGCTGGCAGAGAACTTGCAAGAATCTCTGCTATTCAATAAGGGAACATCAGTTGGTTCCATGAACACTTCCAAAAGGCCTAAGATGATTATTTCTTGGAAAGTCACAATGTCATCTTTCAACTGCAGCCACAGTTTCCCACTTCTTTGCTGAGGCCTCCTCAGACCTGAACACACAGTTGTGTGGCTCTGTGGTGAAGACAATCTGGTACAATTCCTCTGCCCTGATTATTTTCTCATCATCTTACAGTTGCTGCACAGCAACACCTGAGAAGAAAATTCTGCAAGACTTCCTCGTATACATTTCTCATTGACATCAAAAAGAAAGGCTTAAAAGGGCATGTGTTAAATTTCCTCCTTAAAAAATAAGGATAGGAACATTAATTTTACCTACTCTGCAGGAATCTAAAGAGCACTGAAAGTGACTGCAGGATTCTCCTGCTTACGAGATAGAGAATTGCTGTAAATGAGTACCTGCAGAATATTGCACAATAATGAAGATTCTGAGCAGAATAAACATTTTACACTGTTTAATATTTACAGCTGCATTTTCCAGGACATTCACATTCTACAAGCATATATACTGATCAGATATTCAAAATCTGATCACAGAAGTTTGTAAAAAAAGGATCTTTCAAAGTAAATACTCCATGTTTACCTTTTATAGATAAAAACCAGAACATAACTAGATTGAAGGATACTAATTAAAAATTAATAGAATAAACTAAAACACATACAAGACAATTAATAAAGCACAGTTATCTGCATGGGGTTTTTTTCCTAATTATGATTTTTGAAACATTTTTTATTTGAAACCTTGCATTTTTGCAAACTCTTTTACTAGATATGCATTTACAGGCAGCTCATCCATCTATCACTTACAAGGCATTTGCCAAATATTGCTAATATATCTAATATATCTAAATAACTTGAAGCCTAAAGAAAGAGCTCAGCCAATTGTTACTATGTAAGTGTATCTCAGATGTATTTATGCTTGTTTTGGCTGGGGTGGAGTTAATATTCTTCACAGTGGCTACTATGGGGCTAAAATACCAATTTTACACAAACACAGTACATTTCTGAAATCTTTTAAGTCATATATTTATTGAATTCCATATTTGTATTAGTAATCCAGCAGTTTCTTCAGATGCTATAATCTTAAAAGAACTACAATCTTAGTGGGTTTAAAATATAGGTTTTGAAAAATAGTCCTTTGCTACATAACACATGAAAACACTAAACAAGAAGAGTGTATAGAAAACACATGAAGTAAATCACTTTAGGATGACAAATATAGTGAGCTGTCTTGAGGTTTAGCTGCCATGCCAAGAACACGGCATTAGCCCCTCTGGAAGACTGCTGAAAAAAATTGTTATATGGTCACATTCGAATGAAGTGATCCGTGTCAAGGAAAGTGGGTAAGAAAGCAGATGAAATGACAGAAGCACTGGTCGATGTATCAGGAAGCACTGAACTGATGCTTGCAAGAGGTTAAAATGCATAGAATTTTAAAGAAACTTTTTGCAGCAGAGTTCAGCTCCATAGCTCCTGCCAGTTCCAATTTAAGCGTGTAGCTTAAGCACACAAGCAAGCCACGCTCTCTTGCTCAAGTAACAAGAAATGTAAGAACTAAAGAATGGCCATTGCATGTATCATTCCTGTTCACTAAGACTTGTACTTAGTAGCAGTTTCTACCACACAGTCAAAACATGTTAAAAAAGGCAGTGAGATTGCTAACATGAAAATGTTAATTTCTTGTAATTGTACAGCAATTTTGCTAACAAATGCTGTCTCGTGAATCTAAAAAGACAACAAATTTAATTATTGTTTTGATTAGAAGTTTGATAAATCAATAAATGCATAATAGTCTTTTTAACAGTACTTGTTCTTCACATGAAGATAAACAGGATGTTAATAGGAATTATTGTTCATTGCAGAAGCAATCTCAATATCCATGCATTAGCATCGACAGAATTTATCAGCTGTTGGAGGTGAAACAAAACCAGTTTCATGTCACATCAATGTTTGACTATCTTTGTAATCCAATTATCTAGCTTTTAATGACAGTGCATGTAAACTTGCTGTCAGTAATTGTACCAGTTTATAAATATGCCCAGTTTGATGCCAAAAAACACGGACAAAGTACATGTACAAATTTTGACTGCTTTTCTTGTATATCAAGAATATAGGGTGAGATGATAGCTTGGTATGAAAGACACAGCTTGTCTGGTGTGGTATGGCAAAACTCCATACTGAATAAATGCAAAGAGAATTATTAATACAACTTAAATTTTAAGCAAATGTAAAAACTAAGTAAAGGGACAGATTTACATGTTCTACTGGCTAATATATTTGACTTAGCTAGCATGACTTGGTATTTGAAATCAAAATAGTATTTCACAACTTCTAACTTTATTTGATTTGTCTTTAAGAGAAAACTTGATAAAAGAATAATATATACAGAAACTTCTGCAAATATTTCTGAAAAATTTTCCAGAAAAAATCTGATTGTTTTAGAGTTTCTATCCTTAAAAGAACGCCATTTTAGAATCTTTATCAATAAAAAAACTCTGAACAAATGGTAACATGAAAATGCATCTGTTTAGAATTAGTTCCATTTCCTTGGGTTTTTTCAATGCTTATTATAATGTATATTCATTACAAAATGACTTACCTTCTGGTTTAAGAGAGCACTTGCTAGACTTTGTACTTCAGAACTCAGTAGTGAGGTACCTCTGATGACTTTACTTAAAGAAGCAAGTGACTGATGGACACTCTGCACAAGGCGAATGGCATTGAATTGTTCCAGAGTAATGAATGATAAGACTGGAGATCCTTCTTGTTCTGCAGGAGGAGACACCTTCTGATGGATCAGGTTAGAATTCTAAGAACGAACATGTGATGTCCAGTTAATAAACTCAGGGAAACTATGATGTTGCACAATATATTATTTAATTCAGAATACTTCATATGACCTCGTTAGCTTTGAAGTAGTAATGATAGCATCTCTTTTCTGACACTGCATTAAAAGTGTAGTGATACTTCCAGTACTGTCTGTGACATGTTCAATAAAGGCACCACTCTTCTGAGACAAGTCTGTCTACCCAGTTACTTCAAAAGTACTTGAATTGCTGAAAAATCTTCACTTAGCTGGATTCAGCTTTTAGTATTTGTGTTAATGTGTCAATATAAAAAGTAGTGGTATACTCAGCACAAGATTTTACTGGGTACTGGAAACTATGCTGCCAGATACAGTTCTTGCTTCATGAGACTAGTTAGACATGGAATCAAATTACATCTAATAAATACAAAATAAATACAATTTTATGTGCACATCTTGAGTAATTCAGACTCTGAGAGGTACTGCTGCTCTCACATTGCCATTTTTACTACTTACTTCCCTTCCATTAAAGCCACTGAAAATCCAAATCTGTGCAATAATTTCAAGATATGGTGTAATTTTGCAAATCTTAATTCATTTGCAGCTTATTACTCATTTTAGTATGTGTTCGGAAACTGACATGTGACAAGATGTTGCAATGAATTCCAGTTACAGAATTAAAAACTTTATTGAAAAATTCTGTAAGGCACAAATGCAAAAAGTAAACCCTAGACTATGCGAAAAAACATTTTGGTGTTTTAAGTTCTAGCAATTTAGTAAAGGTAAAATCAGATTTTACTTTCTCTGAAATATGTCATCCTAAAATAACAAGTGGTTTTGGCTATTTTTCACGTTAAATAAATTTCTCACTTATCATATGGCATCTTGCTTTCCAGAACACACAGGTTATTTACCTCTGTAATCTTTCCCAGGCATTATACATTTGTCAGAACTTTTACAGTTTTAATTTCAAGCTCATACCATACTCAGCTACCAAGCTAAAATATGAGAAAAGCTAAATGAATGAGCAATACTTTGGCTTGTGATTGATCTAAAGAAAAATGAAGGATAAAGTCTTCCTTCCCACATTGTTAAAAAGGTATACAACAGTTACCGATCAAAGTAGAAAAAATATACAGTATTTACAACTGTTATATTTTGCGTTTTTTCTTTGTATGCATTCTAAAATCACAGTACCAGTTTCACTTCAGTTTTTCTGAGACCATAGTTTGCTGAGTATATATATGCAAATTGTAATATAAAACTAGCATAAACTAGTTGATAATTTCTTATTGAGGTATTTGATTGCACACAATAAAGCAAAACCCAAAACATTGCAACTTGGAGGCTTTGCTCAATCTCTGACACTCTTAATTCACAAAAGCTTACTGAAAGAGAAGCCCTCTAAGTTCCTCACTACTACCCTTTATATAACAGTCTCCTACGAATTGCATATTTATTTCATCACTCTTTCTACTGCTTTCCACCGAGAATTTGTTAAAACAACCCATCTGTCATTCCCCTAGGAAAATTAAACATGAATAGCAATATCATCTTATACATTTAATGTCCTATTACATTCCCTTAAAATTCATTATGTATATAACTTATACCAGCTTTTAAAATATGTGTATGCTCATGGCCTGCTTGGGAATTAAGACAAAGAACTGTTGAAGTACTGAGTGCTTTTCCTAATCACAAGAAATTGAAGATAGATTCTAATCTTTAATATTAAATACAATATTGTGCCACCAATATTAATTAGGTGTATTTTGAGACTTTGATAATTTTCCCTCTTTCAGTTCTGTATGTGTTGCTATCTTAGTACAATACGAGACTACATATATCTCACCTATCCCAGAGCTTTACTTTGTTACCTTCTTAAACTCAAGCTTTTTGCAAACTCTAGTATGTTCTGAAAACTGCCCCCTCAGAAATATAACAAATACAATGAAAATAAACTTATATATCACTACTGGTTCTGCATTTGATTCAAAACTCCGTTTTGGTGATGGTGGTGATGGGTTTTAGCAATCTCCATTGCCCTTTTGGTGTACCTATTTTGCCTCCTCCTTCCAGCCTCTCTGTCTATTGTTTTAGATTATTTGTCTCTCATTCTTTTTTACATACTTCTCATTGTTTAAAATACAATAAAGAACGACGCTATATTTCTGTGTCACTGATTTCTCCTTCATGGAAAAAAACCTATTCTTTTTTTAAAAGCTGAGGTAGCTAATGAGGTACCAGGCACATGGTATGATTCTTGGGGCTGTCCTGTACAGTGCCAGGAGCTGGACTTCAATGATCCTTGTGGCTCCATACCAATTCAAGATATTCTGTGATTCTATGATTCTATAATCATTCAGATAAAAAAGCAACAACTCATTAATTTTCAAAATTACTTCTACAATTTTCTTGCAGCATTATGCAACTTTATGAAAATAATTAGATAAAATTTACAAACATAACAAAAGACACAGAACACATGATAATTTATGATCATACATCCAGCTAACAATTTTGAAGGAGTTCCTGCTGAAAGTATTATGGGTGGGTGTGGGAACTGCAAGCTAGCAGATCCCAAAGCTAGCAGTTCCCACAGGTGGGCCATCTAACTTTCGTGGAGCTGACAAAGGGTTTTTCTGAAACAAGGCAGAAAATGCAACCACCTTACAACAAAAATATAGCACTGATTCCTTTCTCTCTCCTCATGAGAGAGAGCCATTTGGACATAATAAAACCCTTATGCACTCCCACGATGTCTTCACACTTTTGTGTATCTCTGATAACTACTATATGATGGACAATGCCCAAGTTCCACAGGACACTGATCGAGTTGTGGATCATAACTGGATCCATAACTGATCCAGTTATGTGACATGAAATTGCTTTTACAGGTCCTAATCCACACTCTGTCAGGGCAGAAGGCTGTGTGGGAAGAGAATGGACACCAGGACAGAGACTGGATGAATTAATTCTGACTAACTCAAGGGACCAGCCCTTGCCAACAGTCTGTAGAGAGCCACCCTTCCACTTTAAGGAAGGGTTTTTTTTTTCTAATTTGTGTGACATTTGACAACTTTTTCAGTGAAGACTTTATTTTCTAGAGCAACAAGTCTTCCATGCAAACTAATACTGAGCATATGAGAATGTGTTTTTTCTAACTAAATGGCAGGTTCATGAGAGCTTAATTAATTTGCTAAGTGTTAAGTTGTAATCAAATCATGCTGCAAAACACTCTAAAAGCAGGTTTGGGACAGTATTCACTACAAGGGTATTTTCAAATGGCAAGAATTAAGATGTATGTTTTGAAATGAGGCTAATATAGATGAAAATGTCAAGACATTGTGTATTAGTTCAGAATGGATAAATAGAGAAGTTTGCTTGTGTAATTTCAACACATGCACACTGATTTGAAGCACATTTTAAGTATGTATTTCATTTAAAGTAAAATTCAATGAAAAACTTCAGAGTCTGAATTCTGGCTGGACTAATAGACAGTGGATGAAGGAGAGGCAGCTTCCATGATTCTATTGTTATAGACAGATGAAGAATAATAAACTTCCCTGCTCAACAATTTCAGGATATCTGAATAATTGGTAATAAAATTCAACAGGGTTTGCAACATGTATGGCCTGAAAGGAAAAATGAAGCCCTGCAAATTTCCAGAAATATTTCTGAAAAAGTAACAACATGTAAGTCCTCACTACCATATTAATGTATAAGAATGGTTTCCAATTTCAAAATGTCTAAAATTAAAGCAGCTAAAATTTCCAATGTGTATGTCATTTTTGCTGTTTGGAAAGACAGCACAGAAAAAGACTGATAACTCTGAAAACGGAACAAAAATTACTCCTATTGACAGAACCTCAAAACAGCCAAGGTTGAAGGGAACCTCTGGAGATTTTCAGGTCCTCAATGCTACAGCAGGTTACCCACACCTTTATCCAGTCTCCATCCAAGACTTTGACCCCTTGGAGCTTCATATGCTCCACATTACCCCTGAAGTTAATTGGGCTCTACGTAGCAAAGGTGTCATAGTCTGAGGGTCCGACAAGCCTCAGCAGTCTTTCCACAATGTCCCAGAGCTGAGCCCCTGGAAGGCAGAAAAACTCCCTAAAAAACAGATGAGGTCATAAGATCCTCCTCCCAGCTGCAGGGAATTGCTCACTACTTTTCCTTACCACTTCCACCTGGAGCTTCTGTCTGGATCAGGTTTAGTTGGCTTGAGAGTTTTATTAAGAGTGCAGAGATAAAAACACATCCACACAAAGAGATTAAAATCAATCCCTGAAGTCTAAATTCTACAGGACATACCTATGTCAAGGGGTAAATTTTGTTGCATTTCAGAATTATCAGTACATAGATGTACAGCAACTATTTTCAAGGTGTTTGTAAGATAATCCTTTTTTAATTAATCCTTGACTTACATACTCAACATGGAAATAAAAATGTCTAAAACATACTTAATCTTTGCCTACATGTTAACAACTTTGAATGTATTTTTGCCTCGAATAAAATTCTCTTTTACAGACTTCAAAAATATTTCTTTTTATTTTACTTCTTCATATCTGGGACACTGTTTTAGTTTCATATTCTGTGCCCATTCATGCATAAATAAAATAATTTGTGACTGTTAACTTAAGCAGCAATTCAACTATTTTCTTCATTTCAATTTCCAGGTCTTTAAAAATTCTGCAAACAAAGATGATGCCTTCATTGAGCTATCAATCTAGAATGAGAATGTAGGACCGTATGCAATGTCTGTGAAATATTAAAATTCCTAGGCCTTTTCAAAGCTTAAAGCAATTACTGGTTGAACAGATTACAAAAATTAATTTTGATAAAGAATATTATCATTTAAATATTTTGAAACACTCAAGAACATGACCCATACACAAAAAAGCCCCTATAAAAGGTCAGAAGCCATGCATATATAAGGGTATATTCAAAAGATTAGTTTCATTATCTGTTAACAGCATAAAAAGTTTATAAAAATAAAAAAAACTTCAATATAACACAGAATCATTGAATAGTTTGGGTTGAAAGGGACCTTAAAAATAATCTCATTCCAACCCTCCTGGACAGGTAGGGAGACCTTTCATAGACCAGGTTGCTCAAAGCCCCATTTAACCTGGTTTTGAGTATTTCAGGGATGGATTATCCACTGGTTCTCTGGGAAACCTGTGCCAGAATCTCACCACCCTCTCAGAAAAGAATTTCTTCTTAATATCTAATCTAGACCTTCCCTCATTCAGTCTGAAGTCATTCCCCTTTGTGCTGTCCCTACGTGCCCTTGTAAAACATCCCTCTTCAGCTCTCTTACCACAATAAGTTCTCCCCAATGTCTACTCTTCTCCGAGCAAACAACCCCAACTCTCTCAAACCGTTTTCAGAGGAGAAGAACCTTGCAAACAACACACAAAATCTTTGTACCCACTGATTCTGTAGATAGTTCAATTGCTCTAGCTAGGAGCAGGTCATGCTAACCAGGTCTTACACTTACTGTGCAAGGCTCCAGTACTGGCCTTCTAAACATGCTACCAACTTGTTAGGAGAGCTTGCAGTGTGAAGTGGAATTCAGTACCAGGTGTCTCCTGTTATAATGTGAAGCTTGGGATAGCATGGGATAATAGCAAAGGTCTTGAAATTATGGGCACAGTTTGAAAAGAGAGGCCTGAGAACTATGAACAACAATGTGATGGTCACATAATGGCCATTGAAAGAGGGCACAATTAAGAACCGGCAAGGCTACTTTTCCTTTTAGACAAGAGGCAATTATGCAGCAAAGAAAAACAGCCAAGTGACACAATAAAGTTACCTGTACACCCTGAAAAATAACCCCACCTAAGTATCACCCAGCCTGCAGGTCAGGAACCGAGGTAAAGAGCTAAAAATCATATGAAAGGAGATCTGAGATTTGAAGGCAACGGTAGGGGCGAAAGAAGATGCTTTCATCAGGTCCAACTCTCCTTGTCAAAGAGCTCTCAGGAAGTCTTGATTACCTCCATGTAGGTGACTATAAAGAACCTCAGCCACCAGTAACAGCTATGTGGCCTCAGCTTCATGGTACTGCATATTCACAGCTAATTTAGGATCCAAGTTTTAAAGGCTATATACTTCAAATATGCAGTGCTAATGATTAACAATTATAAAGAATTAGCCATTAGCAACACGTGCTGTTAACGAGTAATAATGTAGTGTAGATTTGTTTTACTGTTTAAAACCGGCCTCATTGATCCATCTTCCAAACACTATAATCAAAATCTCAATTTTCCTGATTGCATGTGTATGTTTATGTAATAGTTTTATCTGAGCTCTTGCAAAGGATATTTACAGGCCTTAAGGTATGTTTAACTCTAGTCAGTAAGAGATAATGGAAGGTGTGAACTGAAACACACTTTTCTTACAGGATCAAAGACCTGGTTAACAGCAGTCCATGTTCAGAGGTCACAGATTTCAACATGAATTTATTTAGTATCAGAAGACTATTTTGACATACAAACATGATGTATCATACACTTATCATGGATTAGATGAGAATTTAATGAGTTATTTCAAAATGTAATGGCAAACTCTAACATGTGCCTCATGTCACTTCTTTGTATGTGGCTATTTGAGGAAGGGAAAGGTTTTTCCCATTACAGTGTTGCTATGTAAAAGACATATTTTCAGGCCACAACATCTCTGATCTATTACTTGATCACTGAGGAGACAAAATAATGGCCAAATATCTAGGTGGACACCTAGCATGAGGTGGGAGACATCCTTCCCAAGTATGTGCAGTGTCTGCATTCACACACATCACAGCTAAATGGACACCTGCAATAGGAATTCAATGGCTGGAAACCAAGCTTTACAACATATATAAAAAGCCACCACCAAACTGAACCGAGCTAGATCAACAAAGGAACGTAAAGGGAATGATACTGGATACCATAGGAGGGATTTTAATGAACCTCAGTTTACAGCTTATATCATATTTCACCACTATACTGGAAAAACTTCATTATATTTAAAATCATTAAACATTGCCTTGTGAATATTAGAGAAATGCAGAGACTAAATTGAAATCCAAAGTACATTACTATTTTTCTTGGAAACACATAAAGGATGTCAGTCTCATGTTTTGAGTGTGGTCTCACCTCCATATGGAGGAAAAAAGTTTTAGCTTGTTGTATCACATACAGACTTCATAGCTAATTATGTACACCTAACGTACTTCCCACCTCAAACGCATTTAATTTACTTTTTCTCTTCATATGTTTCAATACTCAAGATAATTCCTTAGACTATTTTTTTTTCCTGGTAACACAAAAAGTAAGTTGTCTTTTCATATTAAGTACATTCCTACCTGATTAAGTTTCTTCCATAGGTTGAGAACAGGAGAAAGTTCTGTCGACCATATTTCTCTGTCAAATTTGCAGCCAGCAGTTACTGACCTACTCAGGATCCGAAGCTGTGAAATGACCTGAGTGAAGAGAATACAAATGCATACTTGAAGAAGGACAAATAAACTTCTTTTGGTATTAAAACGTGATACAACAGCAAATACTCTTCAATTTATCTATGAACTACCCTTTCCTGCATACTTAATTACTGATCATAATCTGATCAAAGCACAAACAATATCCATATTCAAGTATAAAACATATTTGAACCTCATTCATATTAAGCCACAAAAAAACCCTTACATATTTTTCTTATCACAGTAGTAGTCATTGTTCAATTATAATTTAAAAACTAATGAGGTGTATAATTAATTAAAAAGCCTCTTTTCCACAAAATTTAGAGACAAAACTCGATCTCTGCATTTAACCAGGCTCCATCTGTAATTTTAAAAAAAAATGCTACTAAACACATACAGTAACTATCAGGCATCAAAACTCAAGACAATTACAGGCAATTCATTTTGATCTGACCAGGATCTCTTATTTAGATATTCATGCTATCTCAAACTATTTAATTGCATACTTATTAAAGAAAGAAAGCAAGAAATTAAAAGAATAACTGCAAATCTTCCAGAAAAAAGGGGAGCTTCTAGTCCATCAGGTCCAACTGCCTTTTATTGTTAGCAACCCTGGTAAGTTCACAAATCAACTGATAAAATATATGCATACATTTGAAAGAAAGAACACTGAAATTAAAATTCTTTAGTGATCTTGCAGTTTGTCCCTTAAACCGCATATAAACCCCCTGGTATTTTTGAGGCATTATAGCTAAATTTTAGTTATTTTTCACAGTGCATTTTTTGCAAGGTATGTTAGAGAACAACTTATTAATTCTCTCCTCTTTTGCTTGACAATAAAGAATTAAGCTTGATAGTAAAAAATGTGTTAATCATTCAAAAGGCCTGGACTATTTAATTGTAACACAGAATGAGGGAGAAAGTCAAGTTGTTTCTGCTGGGATTTGACTTATTTTCTAGTCTTGAAAGATGTACAATGATGAAGTGTTTTCTTTTGTTTTTAATTTTCTTTCACTGAAGCAAACAGCACCTTCTTATTTATCAGCTTTGATAGGGACTATGAAGTACTACAAGATGATAGTACACCAAACCATCATTTTAACTTCTATAACAAGCACCGACCATGAGACTGAGGTTTAAAATCCTGAGAGAAGATTGTAAGGTCAACAGTAGATTCACAACCTCAGAACTCAGTAGAGAAGGTTTCAGTTTAGTCAGGGATCTTTTTAGCACGAAGCAGTTGGCAACTCATTTGGAGCGCAAATGGGGGCCAAGAAAGCTGGTTAATCCTCAAGAAAAGAATCCTCAAATCACAAAACCAGTTCTTGTGGATGCACAGGAAAAAGGCATGGTAAGCAAGTCAGAACAATTATGGCAGAAGATCATCATGGATATAAAGGAAGCTAGTGACCTGCAGTCACAGAGTATGCTGGGTTGGAAGGGATCCACAGGGATCACTGAAGTCCAACTCCTGGCCCTCCACAGGACATGCCAAGAGTCACACCATGTGCCTGAGAGCATTGTCCAAACGTTTCCTGAACACCGTCAGGCTGGTGCTGTGACCACTGCCCTGGGGTGCCTGTTCCAGGGCCCAAACACCCTCTGGGTGAAAAACCTTTTTTTTAATATCCACCCTAAACCTCCTCTAACACAAGTTCAGACCATTCCCTTGGGTCCTGTCACTGGTCACCACAGAGAAGAGGCCAGTGTCTGACCCTCTGCTTCCCCATGAGGAAGCTGCAGAGTGCAATGAGGTTTGCTGCAGAAGATGGGCACAATGGGGACCCAGCAGGGATATAAAGACATTGCTCAATTGTGTTAGCGCTGAGTGAGGAAAGACAAATCTCATCTGGGTTTGAAAACAGCAGTGAATGTAAAGGCCTAAAAGGGCTTCTGGCAAGTATTCTGTTCGCTAAAAGGAAAAGAAAATATGAGCTACTGCTCTTTATAGCTTCTGTTATGTAAAATAACATTTCATCCTCTCATTCTCATAACTGAATTTTAAACTTTCATAATCCTTTGTGTGCCCCAGCTATTGTGTATATCAAAAAAGATTCTTGTTTAATTTAGCGAAAAATTAATTTCTCTGATGAATGTTTTGATCATAGTATCTTTATCATTCCTGCTATTCTTCCTCATTTTCACTCTGTACATATGCAAATGTTCTGACAAGCAATACAGATAATAAACACACATTTGTGCCTTCCAGATATCATTCTTTTAGCTATAGTTTTGTATCTTTTAATTTGTTTTTGGATAGTTGCCTGCCATCATTTGCTAAGCAATAAAACATTTATATCAAATACACTTTAACTGGCAATTCAGAATGTAGTACTTCATATAAACTTGCATATAGTGCATACTATAAAGCTGAAAAATGTTTATATGATTGCTTTGTGAATATGGGGGATTGAAAATATTAACTCTGGTATTCATTTCTAAAGTGCCTTTAGAGGTATAAAAGTATGTATCTCCATAGAGCAGAAATGATTTTGAGAAGTAGTGACTGCAAGATCAAGTAATTAAAGTATTTTTCTAACTCAATGTATGGGGTTAGCTCCCTGTTTTTAATTACCTAATTACAAAATTTGTTAATATAATTTAAATAGGAAATACACTACCCATCCTTTATTTCAATTTCTTTTTCTTCAGTTTGCCTGTGTTTCTGCTTTTATATTTCATAGAAGTAGTTAAAAAATATTGAGTTATCATTATCAAAAGTTAAACACTTAAATTTAAAGTACTGAGTCAAAAGAAATCAAGTTTTAACTCTCAGTGTTCTAGAGTCAAATGCATGGACTGAGACAAAGAATGTGTTAAGATTCAGAAGGACCTGAACAAAACCATGAGCAGAATATATTACCCTATTAGAATTACCAGGTGGATCACAGAAGTGTCCCAGAGATTGTGGTATGCTTGCAGTTGCTTCACACAACTGTTTTCACCTCCAAGCAAGAGAAACAAGTTTGGATTTGGAAGGTGTCGTGGTTTGACCCTGGCCAAATGCCAAGGACCTACGACGTTTGCTTTCTATGCTCTTTCCTGCTGCATTTACGCAGAGGAGAGGACTCAAACTAACACAAACACACTGAACTCATGAGTTGAGATGAGGCAGTGATGGGGAGGGGACGCACGAAAACATGAGCAAACAGGTGAGGGACTTAAGTTGCAAAGTGATTTATTAACCTAACAGAGTCGGAGGATAAATGAGAGGTAAAAATAAGCTTTTAAGACACCATTTCTTTACTCACCCCCTTCCCTCTTAAGACACCGTTCCTCAGCTCACCCCCTCCCCTCCTTCAAACAACCAGCAGCTCCGGGTGGGGGGCAGGGTATGGGGTTTTTCCTTAGTCAGTCCATCACCACAATTCTTCTGCTACAAACACTGTTTCTCTACTCACCCCTTTCCCTCTTAAGACACCATTTCTCAGCTCACCCCCCTCCCTCTTTCACACAA
>VZTX01016846.1:216390-316264 GCA_013400915.1 Pardalotus punctatus
GCGCCTGGAGCACCTCCTCCCCCACCTTCTCCACTGACCTTGGTGTCTCCATGTTGTTTTCCCTCACATATTTTTACCTCCCCCTCCTCCTCTAGCTACAAAAAAGTGCGTGCACCCATTGTTTTAATTTCTTCTTAAATATGTTTTCACAAAAGCATAACTAACATTTCTACTTGGCCCAGGTTTGGCCAAAAACATGTCCATCATCTTCAGAGCCATCAGAGAGTGGCTCTGCTGGACAAGGTGAAAAACTTCCAAAACCTTCGCACAGGACACACAAGAACCATCTTTGTGCCCCTCCCTACCCACTAACAAAAACTGGGCCAAGTAAAACCACCACAGAAGGGAAACTGGATTTAGAAGAAAAAGGAGTTTCAGGAACACATTTCTGGGGGCCACATGAAAACAAAAACCGGCTCTATAAAGCAACAGGACAGGAATGAACATACGCACTGGATAAGTACCTAGAAGGAAGGAGACCTTGATTCAGATGGCAAAGGAATAGGATTAGGAATCTGTATTTAAGAAGACAAAATAACTCCTGGGTTGAAAGAGTGATGAAAGTGACAAAGTCACTTACATCAGACAAGCATGAATTCACCCTACCTATCCTTAGGCACTTAAAGCTTACTTAAAACTTACTCAAATTGAAAATACTACCACCTTAGCCTCCTGCATAATCAATAGACAGACAGATCTTAAGTGGGCTAACTTTCCATTTGGAAGGCTCTCTTACTGAGTACACAGGAAAACTAAGTTCCTTACATAGGTAGCTCAGATAGATGGGTCTACGCGGTGGAAACTAGAACGAGGATTTTAATTTAATTTCCTGGAAATCTAACTACAAAGCTTGAAAAGAATTCAGTTGCTCTCACTGAACTGTATATACAATACCATCAGGCCAACCTATAATTGGCTTCAAATACTTACTCTAGATTAAACTTGCCTTTAGCATGATGCTTCCATGACCACAAAGAAAGGCCAGAAGTGACCAGCACAGATGTATATATCTAGGGCTGTGGAATCATATCTCTTGCGCTCTAACCAATGTATGTACTTATAGTACTAAGGAAACTGAAAATTTAATCATAGATGTATAATACAGGGTACTTGAAATAAGAGTACTTTTACAATATCTAACATTTGAATGTTCTCCTTTGTTATTACAATGTATTCTTTTTATATATTATACACTAAAAGCCCTTTTATGTTGTGCTAGTCCAGACCAAATACACATCTAAATATTCTGAATAACGAGAAGAGTGAAAAAATCTACCATAAAGCAGGAAAACAGCACCTTCATTAAAAACATGAGAAGGATAGAAAGAAAGGTAATAAAAATATAAAAGCAATCACCAATATTGGTCTGTTGAAAGAGGGGTGAGGAGTGTATTCAGAAGCACAATTCTTTGTAGAAGCTGTCTGTTTTAAGTAAGGTTAACTAATCACAGCAGTATTTATATAAAAAATTTAATAGAGCCATTTATTTGTGAACAGTGCATCTAATACTGATGAACAGCCTACAGAAACTGCTACCAAGTATTCTCTCCTTTCTTGGTGGAAAATTCATGCACTGCATGTTTTTTTCTGACTTGTGAGCACAGAAAAATACAAACTGAATATATAAAGAAAGGTGGGGTGGTCAAACTAAGAATGTCAATATTATTTACCTAGTTATTAAATTAGTTGTGTATCTCAGCTTTTTTATCTATTGCATACTTTCAGGCGCGTCCATGGACATATGCTGCTACGATATTGACCAGCACATTAGAGTAAAAAACACAGGCATCTAGAGAAATCATGAGAGATAATGAACAGAACAGAAAGCTATAAAGACAACAAATGTTCCCATGTGGCTTCATATGGAACTACTAAAAAGTCATGCTTGACCTGAAAATTAAAATTCATGGAACAATGAAAAATAAGGAAATGTTAAGATTTTAACTTTTCCTTCTCTGGAACTTAGACAAAACAGATTTCTAGGAACACAAAGTCTATTTCTATTCTTCTCTCAAAAGATGAGGAAAAAGTCTTGCCTCCAGTCATTCACAGCTACTGCAAAAACTGCTACTTCACAAATATAATATAAAATAAACACAAGCTTACATCCAAGTCTTGTGTTCATTTCAGAACCAATATACACTACAAATCATGCAACAAAATCAAATTTTACACACAGTATTACGACTTGAAAAAGAGGAAAGTAATACACTCAAAAATATATTGTGAAATTCTATGTCAATTAACTAAAAGAAAATCTCATATCAATCATTTCTGAACTCAATAGGTTAGTGCTCTAAGAATGTAAAGCTGAAAATATTTGTTAGTCAGATAACTGATTTTTTTTTCAAGACTATGGAACATAGAAAAAACATTTTTATTTTTTGTCCAAAAATCGAGCCAAGTCCTGTCAGTAAATCTACAGACGTCAAAGCAGATACTCTACTGCCATCTACCAGTTTTAAAAGAACATAGTCTTAGCACAGAAACCACTTCTATGCTTCATTTCTCTGGAGAGAAGGAAGGAAGTCAGCAGCATGCTGCAGATGGACAGCACAAGCCTTTCTCCTAAAGAATAACTAAGAGTTTTACTTCATACAGGTCCACAGGATACACATTACCTGGAGACCATGATGCTAAAAGGAATGCCAGAAGGAGTGGTTGACCTTAACTAATTATAAATCCTGACAAAATTTAAGAAGACTGTTAAATGGCAGTCTGTTTTTAGAAGAGAACAAACTTCTCATATGCAGAGCACCAATACATTCTCACAGACACCGCACCAATCCTGTAGGAATTAATACGGGTCTTTGAAGCATTACATTGATTCACTAAATCAGTAAAGAGATGTTTTCTAGCTCTTTTCAATAGAGCACAGCACTCCACTAATGGCACAGTACATTTCTTTCATGCATCACCACAGGTGTATTCAAAGTACTCCCCATATTTTAAAAATTATTTCCAAGTACTCAGATCTCTCAATTGCAGGGTAATAATATAGGTTGACATTACTCATCAATTTCTACTAGAGACTATTAGTCATGTATTTGTGATGTGGGATGTAATAAACGTCAGTAATAATACACTCTGAACAACTGAAGGGTTATATAAATGCTAAATTATTTTAAGAAAATCAATTTATGTTCATCTGGAATCTCTAGTAATAACATAAGGAGTTCAAGAATAATATAAATTGCTTTTCAATAATTAAAATACTTTTCAATAATTAAAATACTTTTCAATAATTATACACATATTATTCTATGTGGCATAATTAGAATTATGGAGGAGCAGTAAATATAAAATTCATGCTCTGAGTTTTGTTGAGCTAGATTGTGAAAGAGAAAATTGTGTCTGTTGACAACCACTCAAGAAGCTACAGCTATCATTACTGCTGTACCTTGAAAAACAACCACACACCACAGCCCTCCTATTCTATATGCAGTAGAAACACTGCACTCAGATGTACAACTGCAATACTGGGCGGACATACCCTAACTTTTCTCTATCTGACTTGGGTAATAACAGCTGTGGCAATGTGGTGTGCAGACTCAAGCATGATCCAGCAACTTAAGAGTTGCAGGTGTCCTCATACAACCTCCCCTACACCTTATGTGTCTGTTGATTGCAGAAACAAGGTAAAAACCAGCACTGGCACTGAACTAGAACCATACATTGATCACAGTTTTAGATTAAGACTGCTCTCTGTCTTCCTAAGTAAAAAAGATATGCAGGGAATGGTAGGAAGAGGTATGGAATCAGCCAGTGACTTGTTGAAAATAAGAGCACATCAGAAACTAAGTTAAAAAAAAAGAGCTGAATGATAAAATGCTGTTTTACTGAAGTCACTGAGATCATTGCAATTACATTTAATGAGGCAAAATTTGCTTCATGTTTCCTGACCCTGGTTTGTACCTTGTCTACTTTACTAGATTGCTCTACACTGTTCTTCACTATTAGTTTAATATTAATTTCAACTCAATAAATATTAATTATATAATAAAAAATAGTTATAAAAAGATAACCTTTTTGTGCAAAATTTCTCATTTTCAAGTACAGACAGAAGAGCAAGAGTATTTATTTTAAATAAAGGCTGTATTTAATAGTTACATTAAGGTCTGATTAGCTAGTCCTTTTGACTTCTAATGGATTTCTATGAAGACATTGTTTCTCTTTAAGCAATGCCATGTATAAAAAGAAGGCATTCAGTGTGAGATTTCTGTGTGAGTATTAATTCCTGTGGAGTATACAACTGGACAATATGCTTTTTGCCTGATTTTGCAAAGTTGACCTTGTTCAGATACCACAGTTTTCTTAAGTCATCCTGATGTAATGTATGAATATTGATTTTCTATGTTGAATTTCTGCTAGAACAATCCTCAAATTTTCAAATGATTCAACTGCCATTCATGATGAGAATGAAATGTCATGGTATGAATCACAGAATGACAGAATGGTTGGGGTTGGAAGGGACCTCTGGAGATCATCTAGTCCAAACCCCCCTGCCAAAGCAGGTTCACCCAGAGCAGAGCACACAGCGTCGTCTCCAAACAGGTTTTCAGTATCTCCAGAAGAGGAGATACTCAACCACAACCTCTCTGGCAGCCTGTTCCAGTGTTCTGTCACCCTCACATTTAGGAATTTTTTTCCTCATACTCAGATGAAACATCAGTTGTGATACTCATCCTGTGAATCACTTTCTGCCTACTGCTGGCACTGAATGGCACTGAAGAGAGTCTGGCCCCATCTACTTTACACCCACACTTAAGATATCTGTAAATATTGATAAAACCCTTCAGTCATCTGTTCTCCAGGTGAAATAGACCTAACTCTCTCAGCCTTTCTGCATAAGAGAGATGCTCCAGCCCCCAGTCAGCATAGCCTTCCCCTGGGCCCTCTCCAGTAGCTCATCTTTCTTGTCCTGAGGAGCCCAGAACTGAACACAGCACTCCAGATGTGCCTCGCCAGGGCTGAGTAGAGGGGCAGGATTTCCCTCAACCTGCTGGCAATGCTCTTCCTCATGCACCCCAGGATCCCACTGGCCTTCTTGGCCACAAGGACATTGCTGGCTTCATGGACAGCTTGTTGTCCACCAGGACCCCCAGGTCCTTCTCTGCAGAGCTGCTTTCCAGCAGGTCAGCCCCAGCCTGTGCTGGTGCCTGGGGTTATTCTTCCCCAGGTGCAGAACTCTGCATTTGCCATTGCTGAACTGCATCAGTTTCCCCTCTGCCCAACTCCCCAGCCTGTCCAGGTCTCACTGAATTTCAGCACAACCCTCTGGGGTATCAGTCACTCCTCCCACATGAAAATAAGTTTGAATACAGGCACAGATAATTCCTGGGCATTTTTAAATACTCTCTACAGCACTGTGCACTGTAGCTCTGTAAGAAAACAAACTGAAATTTATAGCAGTGATCTGCAAGATGAGATTTTTATGGAGTATGAAAAATAAAACATACAAGTTTTATACTATGTTAAAGAACTGCATCAACAAGCTTTTCATGGGAATTATAGCTTACGAAACCTTAACTCAAATTAAGAGTTACCTTTTAGTCGCAGAAGCCCTCTTAATACCATCATTTGCAACTGTGCATCTTTATATTTCAAAATATATGTGAAAAAGTTCTATTATTAATGATGACTCCACGGAAGGAAATTTCTGCAGTACTGGTTAACAGCCAACATTTCAAATGCAGGCAGAAACTATTATTTATATTTACATATATTTGTTGAGGATAGCCACGAAGTAAACTGCAGAGTTAAGATTCTGGACTTAAGGAAATAAGACACTGGTTTAATGGGCATAAGGGAGAAGGAAAACATGATACACTAGAGTAAGAAGAGGGAAAATTTGAGACCGTAGAGTGGACAGCACATTAATTTCAGCTGATAAAAAAGGGGAATAAAAGACTATTTTTGAATGAGAATCAGAACAAGTCCCCTCATGGTGCAGAAAGGCCAGAATATAACTTGCATACTTTAAGATGCTTGAAATTTCACTTCCTCCTCCTGAACTCTTCAATTTTAAATTGAATATTTAGATATGAAATGACAACTATATTTATATTGTTGCAATACTCAATGCAGAAATGACAAAACAAATTATTTTCCAAATCCTATTCTAATAAAAATCTGATTTTTCAAATAGTCCAGTTTCCAGTAGAAAAGAGGAAACCCTCCTGCTTTCTGCATAAGCAACAACCTGGTAGTTATGGCTGTTTTCTTTAATCTCTTAAATGTTCATTACAATGTCCATTATACAAGTTTTAGAAATGTTGTTGACATTATTATAAAGCTTGATCCAAAGTTCAATGGAAAGAAATAGATAATTCTAAAAGGTGATTCACCCCTTTATTTAGATGCCTAAGATGGCACAAATTATTCCCTGTAGCTGCTTGTCTTTCTTCAGTAATAAATATAAATAGAAAAACAGGACAACTAGCTAAGATGAGGTAGATAATATTAACACGACTGAAGCTAGATGAGAGATATTAGACTGGATTTTGTTTGTTTTTTTTTATTTTAATTGGCTTTGAATTGGGCTTATCATATTTTTCTATCACAATAACTAAACATGTAAAAGAAAAACAAACTCGTAAGAAATTATTCCAATATCAGTCAGGGGAATTTGAAGTGGCTTGAATCAATAAATACATCACAAGTCTTTTCTAGTAGGATTTAAACAAAATACCCTCGAAGAGTTGAACTAAAAATCTGACAGAACATGTCTGTGTATTTCAAAGATAAACTCTAATTCCACAGTATCTGTTTTTAAAATACCGTTGACTTGTGGGAACCATTAGAATAACTCCTAAATAAAATATTTGGTATTAACAGAGGAGGTATTTTAAGAAATACTAAAACACTAACTGAAGATAATATCAGTGAAGGAAACAACTACATCATTCACTCCATGACAGGTATGAACGTGATATTTTGGAGCTGGACTGTAATATACAAGGAGCCTAGATAACCATTAGATTCTGCACCTAATTCTGAGAAAAATAAAGCTTAAAGAGATGACTATCATGCTTAGAAAATATTTTTGTATTAGTTTGGCTGCCAACCTGCAGTGACTATCCAAAAAATAAAAAAAAATTTAAAAAAATGTCTGTACTGGTAAATAACAGGGGAAGTTTGTGACTTGTAGCAAGAAGGAAAAGGCTCCTTCTTCCCGTGCAGATGAGAAATTGCAGAATGAGTATAAACAGTTGAGGAGAGAATAGTTCTATCAGCATGTGGGCTACAGGGGCCTGACTGACAGATCAGAACCAGTGCCATGAAGAGAAAGTGGCAGGTGACCACTGACACGGGGGCCCAGGTGGTGTTCTCGCCAATTCTGCTAGTGGGAATGGAACAGGAATAGAGGAATGTTAACTTGCCAGCAAAGCTCCTACGTTGCAGATGTAACTTTCTCTCTTTTAGCTGGGGCAACTCGTTTGGGAGAGACTGAGTTAGGGGCAGACAGAACTCCTGACAAAATATAACAAGTATCTGCCAGCCGGACTGGTGCTAGCAAGCAGAGCTTTAAACCGAATTTATGAGGCAGTGATGACCAAAGCCCAAAGAGAAATGGAGGGGCACACAGTCATTGAAAAAGCACCTAGAGTGTAACAGGATGGTAAAGTATTCCTTTGAATATGTCACACAGCCAGTCAGTCCTCTTGGTAACAATACAAAGCAGCACATTAGAATTACAGGAACTGTTCGACTCTTTGTGGTGCTTTCATGAATACCAGATGGAATCCACAAAGAAATTAGTTAGATGGGGCAGAAAAGCAGAATCAATTATTATCAAAAGAGCTGAGGTAAATATCTACGGTTAAAAGAAAAAGGAGCATCTCAAGAAACTATTTATCTGCAATTGCTTTCAGATAATAAAAATAACTGTGTTGCTAACTAGGAGAAGTGAGAGCCATTCCTGTCACTCACTCTGAGACAAAAGAGGCAAAGACAAGCATGCAGCTGGGATTGCGGGAAATATATCTGGGAAGATTAAATTACCTTTATCTTCTGCCCTGTCACAGAAAATGCTAGACAGATTTCGATTCTATTTGAGACCAATAGAATTAGTATGAAAAAGGTTCTTAAAGCAAAAAAGTAAATTTTGCTGCAAAATCTGAACCACCTAAACTGCAGAGTATCACTGTGCTGGTTGAAAAACAAATAAAATTACAAAGGACAAAATACAGGAGAACAAATACTTCCAGAAAGATCAGCTGAAGTGAACTGGAACTCAGTTAATATTTAGGTTATAAGTATTCAGAGCTCAATGTTTTTAATGCATATATAAAATCTACAATTAAATAATTTTATAGTGTTTATTTGAAAATTTGGTAAGAAACTACAGTCTGTAGACTCTTCAACAATGGGTCCCAAAGGATTATTTTCCATTTTTTATGTCCTTAAGTACTTTGAAGATGTACGGGGTTGGCCTTGGCTGGCCACTGGTGTATACAGAAATTAGCAATGAGCAAACCATGTGCTACGCATATTCACTATCATTTGCAGTCATATTTGAAGAGTCTTGCACAACTTGCCAATTACTGATTGGCTTTTTTTCTCTAAATAATTTTCTGTATTGTTGAAAAATGTGTAGATTACGCAGTCAACTGATCATACATAGTCACAATTTACAGGCTGCTGACATTTGCATTCGGCAGGATTTGTTGGGATCACTCAACACAGGCAGCTTTAAGTGCTACACTCTCTAGAGTGCCTGCAATGACCATGTCTGCTGTGCAAGGAAGGGAGAAAAAACAATGCCTCTGCATTTTCATTTCATCTTCCTAGGGTGGTTACTGGCAATAAGTCATATTAGTTGCAGGTATGGTAAATCCTGCTCAGAACATGATAGTTCTTACTGGTTTTCCAAGGTGTAAAAATACATACATATATCTTGTCTGTTTCAGTCTTTAAAATTCTATTCATCACATATGATAAATTTTATTTTGTTGAAGACACTTAGGTATCATTCTATTGAAATTATAATGAAGGATGAAATTTGCTCGTAAGAATTCATAAAAATACAGAACTAAGAATAAGAGATGAGTACACTGGAAATAAAAGCCCACTTTGCAAGAAGGTCACTGCAGAGAAATCTAAATTACAGATTCTTCTCACTGCACAGGAAGCCTAAAGCAAACCTCCACATATTCTGATTGCTCTAATCATTGGTTATAACTTAAACTGGGATATTGGACCACCTGAATACAGGCCAATATGCAGTCAAAAATACAGTGTTTATCAGATCAGGAGAAAGGAGTATGACTGTAACTAAGTGGTGAGGACTCTTGTTGAGTGTGAGGAAACTGGAGTTGCAGATGTACAGAAAATCTGTTAAGTAGGCAGGATGGGGTATACTGACTCCTGCAGCTGCACTGTCAGTGGAACTTTTTCTATTTTAATGCACTGTTCTGCAAAGAGAACATAGCAAGAGATGTGAGATTATTCACCACCATATTCAACATAAGAGATGTGTCAAAGGCTTGTTCTAACATTAGATGAGGCAGAACCAAAGAGACACAGTGAACTCTAGAAATTCAGGCTCTAAAAATTTACTTATCTTTACTACTTAGAGCAGCTAAGCACAAAATTCAGAAAAAAATCTGTCATTTTTCTGAAAAGATCCTATCTTTTTAACTGAAATGTTTTCTTAAAAACAAAATGGCTTTTACCAGTATGCATTCAATATTAATACTCTCTGAATTACACTACAGAACATTGCAAGGCTTAATTTCTAATATTTCAATTAGTAATTGCCAATGTAAAAATAATACTGCTAGCAATATTCAGCTTTTAAATTAGAAAAATTCTCTGCTGATAAGAAGCTGTGAATATAATGAACACTTGTAAAATTTCTGAAAAAAGTCTCCTTTTTATTGCTCTTTTAGGTTTACCCAAACACTAGCACTGCATAGGTTACAGAAGAGATATCTGCATGATTGCAAAATGCTGCACTGTGCTGCAGCCTATTTCTATTAAAGTGTGTTGCTGCAGCAACACAAACTATCACTCGTAGGCATGAAAAATTAATAATATTCATAGAAAGTCTACAGAATCAGAGAAGCAGTGGACATGGTATTACATTTCACCTTTCTGGTGCTCGAGCTATGGTGACTGAGCTCATAGCAACTGATTTTTGACTACCCTTGTTCATTCACCTTTTCTTTGCTTTAGCTTGGTAATGGATTTTTGAGAAACACTCCTGTTAGAAAACAATCATTCAATTTCCAGTTGTGAACCATGGGATCACCTATGGATCTAAAACAGCTGCCAAACTGTCAGAAATGGAATGGGAGCAGGATTCACAGTTAGGAAGAAGAACAATTTAAGGAAAATCTCACATTTCTGTTACTTAAATTGCCTCAGAGTTAAAGAAATACCACAAACTACTATTGGAAGGATGAGAAAATCTCTCATATGACAAAAAAAATCACCTCACAGAATTGTAACTACAGCAGTCTCACATTTTTAAGATTATAATCCATAATTTATATCGTATAATTAATGCTATGGCAGACCAGTTCAGCAGTGTGAGTTTACATGGAAATGCACTTATTATCTATTTCCCTTCATATGAGAACTCTGAGTCTATTCAGATTTTCAAATATTAGCATTTTTAACAACTGCAGCTTTTAACAAGTTATGAAAGCACAGCTGAAATTAAAAAAATTAACCAGCAGTCTATAGTGAATCTGAGAGAAACAAAAGCATCTAAATGGATGTTTATGTAAATGATTTTAAGACAAAACCAAAGGAGCTACATTGAATCTCAGAGCATTTATTAGCTTTGTAATAGACATGTTCTTGAGTTCATCCTATTACCTTATGCACCTTCATCCTACTGATTTGTCTTTACTTATCTTTATATTTTCATGTTCTAAAAGAAACACAAATAGTCTGACAATACAGCTATGTATTTATGTGAACACATATATTTAAACAAATTTACCAGTACTGTATTTGATAGTCAACAAATGCAATACTCGAAGGCTTTTTCTTTTTTTTCCAGTGGATCAGAGGTCTTATACCAATAGGAAATTTCTGCTTGGAGCCCTTTTAAAGTGACTGTGAGCAAACAATCACATTTTTTTTGTTAAATTGTAATTCTTACTCTTGAAATCATAAGAAATTCCAATCATAGGGAACTTCCAATTGATTTTGCCAAGAAAGGTTGGACCAAATGATCCTTGAGGTCTCTTCCAACCTATGATTCTATGATTTGATTTTTTTCCCTCAATAACTTGTCCATACATAAGACAGCACACTCATGCTGTGCAGAAAATTAAAGAGAGCCTTCATATACAGACCAATTTACCTCACAGTTCTGATGTAAGATTCTCAAATCCATCAACTTTCATGTTATCTGACACAACTAATTTACCAGTCAAATAAACTGTGCTAATGTGTGTTTAAAAGACTTGTACTGTTTAACTGCACTTATACGGTAATTATGTGCTCTCAACCAGACTTCACTGAAAAGCAATGAAAGAAAAATACAGAACAAAGAATTTAAGTTTTGCCTCAAAGTCCTAAACTTGCTTCATATTTGACCTAAAAGTTATTAGAATGACCAGCAGACCTGAATAAACAAAAGGTGGATTTTCACCTGCCTATAACTGAATTTCAAGTCAGGAAGAGGTACAGGCACTTCTTAGTCAAACCACACCCTTCACTCTAGGCACTAGGAGCTCAATTCAGTTGCTACACATAGTGCCATGAAAATGTTACAGATCAGACAAATATGACACAGGACCTCCAGATCCACACTCTACTGGATCAGGGTGCACAAGTAGTGGGAATCAGCTGCTTAAATGGCATCTACTGCCATTTTGCCCTGAATTCCAGTTGCTGGCCCAGCAGAACATGCATTCACCTGGGTCCTGCACCATATTTGACAGTTCCTAGTAGATGTCTTAAATACACCAGGACACCTCCAGATTATACAAGATACCAATTTAAAAGCAACTGAATTGATACCTAAGATAACTAACACAATACCAGCAATGAAAAGCTTTGTGGAAAGAACCAAACATGTACTGATGAAAATGTGGAATTCAAATCACTCCATTGTTCCCTTCACAGACCGATAAAAAAGAAGTAATGAGGAGAACAAGAGACACTCAGAATTTCTGGGCTCCCCCAAGGTGAGAAGGAAATCTGCCTCAGCTGTGTCCTTAGTAGTATCCAGGATAATGGGTGAACCATGTCCCTCACACAAAGCTGCAATTTCTACGCATAAATCTTAAAACAAAGAGGCAAAAAGTGTTTAATCATTGCCTATTATTCCAGCACTAAGATTAATGCACTCTCACATACTAAATATATATTCAAATCTGGACTAGACTGCAATTAAATTATAGCTGAGAATTCTTGACTATGATATAGCCATCTACCATATCTTAGAGTCAAATCAATAAAGGAAATATATCAAATCAGTGAATTTTTAAATTAAGACCTACAACAACCTTGAACTTACTTTTTATTAGGATGGGAATTTCATTATGACATGCCTAAATAGTGATATGCTATTCTGCAGTGAGATTCTTTTTTTTAAGATCCCATTTCTAATTGGAATGATGAAATTTTTTGACTAATTGGAAGAATTCTGGAATTTCTGGAAGAATTCTTCAGAATTTCTCATTCAGAAAAAGCATAAAATCTTACTCATATTCTTCGTGTAAAACTATCATACCACTCTTCAATGTGAACTGAATTATACTACTGGAGACTTTCTCAATTATTTGTTTATTTCAGTTCTAAATGAATACTCTTGTAACTAAAAATTAAATTTTATTATACTAAAATATTATACAGATAAAAGTCAACATATTAAAAATACATCCATTTAACTTTTTCTTATGGAAATTGTATGTATGAACAGGTGGTTGGGTTCTTCAGCTTATAATGGCTGCAGAAAAAATTCAGAGCTCAATGAAAAATGCTAATTTTACCTGGGAACTGATCATACGCTGCGATGAACGAGCAATATTAGCTGGCAGGCCAAAAAAGTCAGGCTTATCATCTTCTGGAAGACTTTCAATAATATTACGATAATCCTGCATAAGAAGAAAAGAACAGACATAACTGAGGGAACTTTTTATTTCACTCATGAAAATTAACAGCACATGTGCTGAAAAGAATTTCATTAAGTACATAACATAACACAAAGATGAAAAGAAGTATATAAGACATAGCGTATTTTGGTAATCTTATTTACAGATCTCTTCATTTTATATTATCAATAACTATCTTCTTTTATATTACATTTCCACTCTAAAGGAGCCAAAAGCAATTCTGATTACAGTGATGCTATCAAATGAAAACAAAAACATGCCAAGACTGTCCCTGAAAAGTAGGTACTATATTCCTGTTGAAGACTTAAAGGGAAGATTAATGACAATATAAAAAAATTAAAAATACTTTGGCATTTGAAATTCTAATGAGAGTATAATACATATTTATAAAATTAAGAGTACTCACTTCTATTTAAATCTACAAAGATAATATCACTCAAAGAAAGTGAACTAGTTTAGGTAAAAATAGTTTTGCATAATCATTGGAGATGCAGAATAGCATCAATAGTGGTCACAGTGTCACTAGTGATGCTCTCTTGCACAAAACAGAAAAAGGCCTTGCAGACTAAGGCAGACTAGTGGTGCTGGACATCTCTTTTATTGCCATTTAAAGGCAAAAATATTTACTGTTTGAACGTCTGGCTGCACCCTGCTGCGTATGTGACGTGCATTTTGTCTTTGCTTGCAGGAGCATGCACGGGACATGCACAGCTCATTTTAATATGGAATCTCACTTCAGAGGTAACAACAGCAGCAGAACTCTACCCCAAACACTGAGGAAACACTAACTGAAGATACAGAACTATAAATTTTTACATAAATAATCATATAGGATAGCAAGAGATATTAAACGCTATGCAGGCTGGGAAAAAAGATTCATCTAATTGACCACATTATCTACAAGAACAGAGACCAGAGTGGTGTGTTTATTCCTTCTGTCTTTATGAGATTAACTCAGCACATCTATAGTAAATAAAAAGTAATGGTCATATTAAAGAAATTTTAAAAAAAAAACCCAACCCAAACCAAACCTAAGCAGTCAGAACCCAGGCAGAGGACACCAAATGACAGCAATTTACTTTAAATGGGATAATACTATTTACAGCCATTTATATTATAGGTCTACTATGGAGTCCTCCATTAAAGTGCAAGTGAATCTTAATCATAGCAACAGCAATCATTATATTGTGAAAGGGCAGGGAGAGATAAGTTGTTTAGACTGTTGAATTCCCTTTCACACTAAAGAAATACTGAAGGAGAATCAGAATCATA
This sequence comes from Pardalotus punctatus, assembly GCA_013400915.1. Lineage (NCBI taxonomy): Eukaryota > Metazoa > Chordata > Aves > Passeriformes > Pardalotidae > Pardalotus > Pardalotus punctatus. Next base: position 230,742 of record VZTX01016846.1, read on the forward strand.
TTCGTCATCAAGTAAAATGTCATATACCCTTCCATGGCCTGTCAGCAGATAGTCAGAATGTTCATGTATTTTGGAAACAAGGAGATATATTTAGATTTTTCTATTTCATCTTGAAGTTGTAGGAACATTTAGCAGTCTTTAAAATAAACTACTGTTCTGTGAATATACTAATTATAAGTAATTATATAAAAATATAATTATATCCTTGTCATAAATTAACCCAATTTCCTTCAGTCAATTCTTCATAGCTATGCTGCTCTGCACCAACGTCCAATTACATATCATAATAAAGAAGAGTGACTGAACTGACAAGAGTTAATGCTCCACAAAAGAGCTAATTTTCTGAAGAAATAGAGGTATCCTTTGGATTGTAACTTTGGTTTTCTTTGTGGAAATATTTCAAGGTAAATTCTTGAAAATAAATTATTTATTAGGTGATAGGGGATGTATACCTACCAAAATACTGCAGGAATTTGGTAAAGAGATCGAACATGGGAAACTACTCATCTTCTTGCCTCTGGCATTTGAACTGCCAATGACTCGTGAATTGAAGAGCTGCTCCAAGTAGGACCGAAGAACCCTCATGTCGAAGTAGTTATCTACACGGCCTCCATAAATTGCATTTTCAAACAAGCCATGAACAAATTCCCACTGAAAATATTTGGAACCTATAAATTAATTAATTAATATTAGTGTTGTATCCCTGGATAGCATTGCATTATAAGCATTTCTTCTTGTCACTGCAGTTCTTCAGGGACATAAAAAGAAATGAACATATCAAATAATTAATTTTTAATTGTTCTTCTACATGACCAAATAGTAAAAGCTGCAGAAACTTGAAAGCATTTGTAAATATTTGTCATTGATAAATTGAACACTTACTGTACTGCAAATTAATTACTAGAATTTTTCCTTTAGCCTTGAAGTGCTTTTTGAACCAATTGGTTATATTCGTTATATGCATTTCAGAAATTATGCTATTAGAACTTTAATTTTGTATTCTTTTGTCATAAATAAAATTTTATATACTATATTCTACCATGGTACCATCTGATCTCATAAAATAAACTGATTGATTAAATCAAAAACAGATCATGCCCAAAATAGGTAAGATTATTGGAAATGTCATCTTTCAAACAAAAAGACATCCAGACAGATACTTTGGAAATCATTATAAATCACACAACATAGCACAGAAATTTAAGCATGTTACTAATACTTTCCTGGTCAGAGTGATGTTGCATCACATTACTCTGACCTAGCTATATCCCACAAGTTCAAAGTACCTTATTTTTCCTCCCTTCTATCATAGTTGCCCAAAATAACCACATGGGACAATGACAAACTTATATCCTATAGCTTTCATGTGCAGGCAAAAGCTTGATCAGAAAGGTACTCCTTAGAGTCTGTTGCAAGAGAAAAGTGGCTATTAGTTTAAGGGGGGGCTACACTGGTGGTAACTGTTGTTTCCTAATTCTTCAATCATTTCTTCATAAGAAAAGGTATTTTCACAGTAATAATTAATGATTATCATTGACAGTTAATGATTCAACCTTTACATTGCTGTGTGGTTCAAGTGTATAACTAAGGTCTGATTTCAGAAGTACGAATCTTCCACAAATCCCATTTAAGCCGACAATTGTAAATTATCTCTACGTATCAGTTCCTAACTTTACTTTAAAATTATACAAAATGGAAAGAGTTTAAAAAAATTCCTTTACCATATTAACTAATATTAAGAAATTCCTACACTGCTTAGCAGAACAACAAAGTGAGGTCTATCTAATACTGAGCTTCAATATGAAGAATCCTTTAGTGTTCAATTCATGTTCAATACATTTATTCAATATTTAGGGGAGCTCACACTGGGAAGGAATGGAGACACAAGTTTTCATCTTCCAGGCAGCCCTGTATTTCCTGTTTGTTCCTCTGGACTCAAGAAGCTGAGCAGAATACTTCTTGAGCACCAAGAAATCATTGGTTTACCCAATCACCCAAAAACAGATTTATGATTCACCCTGTTTTTCTAGTTTTGCTTACTGGTGATGAGCTCTACAGCATCTCCACTCTTATATGAGTGTTGTAGAAAGATAAAGCTCTTCATGCAGCACCCCTACTAATACAACTTTCCTTAACAAGTGACTTACCCTCAAAAAGTCTATCAATAATGTCAAAACCAGCACGGAGATCAGACAAAGAAAATTCATAAAACTTGGTCCAACCCTACCATGAAAAGAAACCCAAAGAATTTAATTAGTCACACAATGATGATCACGCAGTAAAATATCACTATCATGTGGTAATTGAATGCTGTATAATACTTAATGAAAAAAGAAACAACCTGTGTCCTCTAAAGTGCATTTTTTGAGTCATTAAGAGGTAGTATAAAAAAAATTCAGTTTAACAGTGCATTTAATTTTATATAGTTAAACAAACCAGTCCATTGAGTATGAAATATGTAAACTTAAGGTTATTTTATTTCCTATCAATATTTACTTCAACTAAAACTTACTGTCATCTGTGACTAGATCATGCATTGAATTACAATTTTATTTCTGAGGGCCTCTTTGTATTTCAGTATAAAGACAGTATTTTCATAAATAGGACTGAGTCTTCAGTCTTTAATATACTCTCATCATCTTACTCCTTAATTCATGTCACTTCTGACTAAAATAATTTATCAATTACTGCTACTATTACCATAAAGTTACTGACCACCATATGCATATTTTAATCATTTGCAGTTTGTACCTCCTTTTTTTGTTCTTGTGGCATTACTCTTTATATAGCAGGAATGTGTACTGTGTATGTAATTCTCACAAAAAGCTTTCAGTATAAATGGATAAGAATAAATAAATACTGATATATGACACAGAATTAAGGAAATCCACATCTCAAAGGTATGTCCTGTTGCTCTGTCTTCTACAGGTGTACCTGTGCATACCTTTTCATATCATAGCAACAATGCATATGATTCATGATGAGAAATGCAAATGTCAGACAACATGCACATGTCCAGTGAGATGGATATGGCCTGAAGTCAAGACTGCAGCTGCTCTACAAACCACAATAAACTATCAGCCACCCACCCTTAAGGTCATATACTGGAAGGATGCTCCTAACAGTATTCATTTTGGGGTTTTTGGACAGATCTGTACATGAACCCAAAACAACTCAAATTCATTGTAAAATACAAGAGCTTCTATATGAGATTAATTACAGTCCATCAATGTTAGAAACTGGTAATCTTGAAATATAAACCCATCACTGTCTGCACATTCATGCAGTGGAATTAAAGAGAAAGCACCAATCCTATCTTGTATTACTTGAAAAGCTGGTGCCAAATTAATGTGAATTTGAACAAGAGCAAGGGAGAATTCATGTGTCAGTTTAATACTTCATATATTTTCACCTATTGTACTTATTGAACACTATATTCAAAAGCCTCTTACTGTAAAACGCAAACAACGTTAAGAAAATCACAAAGTCAAAACTAGCAAAAAACTATAAAACATTTCAGATTATGCCAGATCAAATCCTTCAGACGACAGAGTAATTTCATATCTAGTCTAAATAGAATAATATAAACAAGACATAGAGCAGTTTGTGGTTGGGTGGGTTTTTTGGTCTGATTATTAGCATCTGCAGGCAGAAAAAAATGTTTACTTTAAACAAAAATTTAGCTAAGGAAAAAACCCATCTCTGAAAAGCATTATAATCCTCACAAGAAATTAACAATTTCCCTTGCTTTTCCTTCTCCTTGAAGGAGTTTGTATGAAGAAAGAGTAGACAGTGTAATTTCTTCCTTCCCACTAGTGTCTCTTTTCTCATGCTTTCCATTGAATTGTGTTTCAATAATATTTTTTCCTATCCCAAGCAAACAGAATTCACAGAATCTTTTCCCTGGGACCTCACTTCTGGATCAGTATCACTTAGTACAAGAATCACAAAATAACCCCATGCAGGCAGGAGCAGTTTTCAGAGGGACAGGAACTGAAGTTACCAAGGTCTTATTTTGTAATTAATTCAGAGACAATAAAGGCAGGCACCAGAAATATCCAAGTTTTTCTCATTTCTGACTATGACCCAACACGTATGTGATGAAAAATAGTTTCAAGTCTAAAAGCTGATAAATGGCATAATTTTTTTTAAAGGTAGCAAATAAAATATTACCTGAGGGATATAATTTCTTCTTTCTTGGCATACAGCATGAAACCATGCTAAACAAAAGAGAGAATGTGCTCGAGACAAATTTCCCTTTTTGTTGATTTGCTCTGGTGTCCAAGATTCATAAGTTCGCAAGAGATTCTTTTTGAGGCCTGGAGGTGCCTGCATTGGAAAGAAAAATACTGTTCTAGACAGAAAACCTGATATTTTTATGTGCTGTTTTCTTAAATTATAAGCTAAAATTTGTAACAATGAAATAACAAGCAGTACTAAATAGAATAAAATTTAACAAGAAAAATAAGTTGCTCGTAATAAATGGCCTAACAACAGAACGGTTCTATACTGAAAATAACTACAACATACTGAAGGAAATGGTAAGCAGTTAACCAGGATCAACTAATAGACTGCACTATACTAAAAGAACTTAGTGAAAGAATAGTACTCTATCAAAATACATCAGCATAAAATAAATTTAACTGTTTCCAAACAAAAAACCTTTTTTCTGATTTTACAAGCTCAACTACCAATTACTTCTGTGATATGATGAATGTCAAATTGCCTTATGCCATCACCACACTGTTAGCTAGCATATAGATATGGTATGTATGTGTGATAAAACGCCAGTTCTCTGATTTAATGGTAGGTAATGTTCACAACCACTACAAATAACTGCATTTAAGCTGCATATAGTAACAGAAATTACAGTGCTGAAAAGTAAAAACACCTGGATACTAAGCCATTCTCAAATTATTTGCAAGTCTGAACACTAACATAAATTTAAAAGATATTTAAATTACAATTTTGTGTTTCTAAGAATGCTCTTTGTTCTTTCTTTCTTTTGAAAAATGGCTATTAGTGTTTCCATAAGACTACCATAGTTGCTCCAGATAAATAATTGCAAAATACTCTGGTAAACTGATCCTTTTTTTTTAATATTTGTATCTTCAGTGGTACCATTCTACATATACTGGGACATATTACAACCATATAATAATCAAATATCATTTGCCACGTCATTGCCTATCATTGTTATTTCAGGGTAACGAAGTATTTACTACAATTGGAAAGGATTTAGAATATTGCATTTGTGCAAAGTTCCAATTATTCTAAAATTAGTGGGATGAATAACACAGTCCTGCAGTTTCTGTACCACTGAAGACCACAACATAAGCAAGAAGGTACTCCAAAAGCTGAAAAATACCTGCAGTCAATATCAAAGTGTAACAATTTCAGCTTCTTGAAAGTCAGCAACATTGGAGTCTAAAGGGTCAAAGTTTCTTGGACTAGCTGCAGGCAAATTCTCCACACTCCATTACAAATGGGAGACTTAGGAGCACTCCTATTAATGATTTCCATATTGGATATTACTGCTTAAGTGAATGCATGACTGGACTACTTCCCAATCAGTTAGAGGAACATGGTCCCAGTTATTCCTTAAGCTGAGCTGTTTCAAATGCAAAGCCCTCAATTTTGAGTAAAGGCTTTTTAAAGTATGTTCTGCTGTATGGGAGGAGAGTAATTTTTGTTGAAAGGGTTCAGGAAGTATAAAGTTATGGGTCCAAAAAGGAAAATAAGGAAGAAAAAGTGGGATTCTGTTATCTTCTGATGAGGATATTTATCAAGAAGTTCTTTGGTTTCCATCCACGTAACAGCACCTGTGTAGGTTTTTGATTTTAAGAATCAGAATCACTGATTAAATGCACAAATGAATTTGGAGCACAAAACAGAACAGCTACTTCCTCCATGTAAATTTATTTTTAGTTCATACTTTCAATTGGAAAAAGCATCTAGGAAATAATTCATCTTTGAAGGTAAATTAATTATATTTTTTGTATTGAAATATAAGGTAAAACCAGTTATTTTACCTAAATATAAAGTTTGATATCAGGTTCATTCAATGTAAGAATCTAATAAAAACTTTCCAAACAGATCTTACTTCGTAAGTTATTTTCAGACTTGATTGAAGCAGAATTGGAGTAAATTTTGGATGAACTTCAGTAGTAAGCCAAAGACGAAAGTTTGGTTGAGGATGTAATGTATTCAGTTCCTATTAAAGAGATGTTATATACTGAAAAAGGCATTGAGGTGATTTGGTTTTTTTAATATATATAAAACAGTGTTTACAAAATTTTAATACCCTGGATTAGAAAGTTAGGCTCATCTAAAAAATCTACAGCTGCTTTTACACATAAGGGTATAGTTGTGTTGCTTCCACACATTCTATGTCACTGCTGTGTTCAAATTCAAAGTTCATCCTGGCTGTGTCAAAATATTTCCACCTTTTCCTTAGATATTAAATTCAGGACACAAAAATACAGGTCAGTTCTTTACTTGTTTTAAGTACAAAAACACCAGAAGGCTACATCAAAAATGATGAAGGCTTGCAATGTGGGCTGCACATCAACAACAGATCTCAATGACTTTCAACACCAGTATAGCTACATTAATTTCTTTTTCTTCAAGTGTTTGTTGTATGAACCCTTCATGTATCATGATTCACAGAAAACTGAAGATTGGAAAATTAAGTTCTAAGAGAAATATTGTCAAAAGTTATTTCAAATATAAAGGCTTCACAAAAGTAAGCAATTATTGAATATATGGAAACACACTGCTGGTGTTTTAGGCTCAGCTGAAACCCACATATTTGCCATCGAGGACACCAAAGTTGCCTGACAAGTGGTTTCAGAACAATGTCAACAGTTTTGTGTATATGTGTTAAAAGAAACATAGCTCAAAAAACTCTTAAAAGATTTTCTCACAATCCACTCATTTTGATAATCTCTAGAGTATAATTATTATTAATTTTGTTTTCAGTGTTTTTAGTAAAGAAAAAATCTGAAAAACCATTACTGGTTTGGCTATTTAAGCAAAATGACAACTGTAACTGGTACCTAGTTCCATGGAATTGTGGAGCTTGGAAGCCTCTTGCCCTATCATGGGACACCACTGAAAAGGGTCTGACTCAGTCTCTTTTACTCTTTCCCATCTCAAAATACTGATTCCCCCTGTGGCTTCTCTTTCTCAAGTTGAACAGTCCCAGTTCTCTCAGTTTCTCATTGTATGATACATCTTCCAGTTCCTTCATCACCTTTGCAGCCCTTTACTGTACTGGTTCCAGAATGCCCACGCCTCTCTTGTACTCAGTAGCCAAGCACTGGACACAGAACTCCTGATGTGTCTCGCCAATGGTGAACAGAGGAGAAAGATGACGTCCCTCTACCTGTCTGCCTAAAACAGCCCAGGATGCCAGTGGTCTTTGCTACAGCATCACTTTGCTGGCTTATGGTCCCCTTCATACCCACCAGGACTCCTGGATCTTTTCTGGCAAGCTGCTTTTCAGCCAGTTCGTCCCCAGATTGTCTGGGTGGGTGGAGTTACTCCTTCTCATGGGAACTACTTGCCATTTCCCTTTGCTGAACTTCACAAGATTCTTGTCAGCCTATTTCTCCAGTCTATCAAGGTCCTTTCAAATGATAGTACACTCATCTGTTGCATCAGTCATTTCCCTCAGTTTTTTATCACCTTTACTTGCTGAGGATGCACTTTGTCCCATATTCACCTCATTAATTAAGCTGTTAAACAATGCTGGCCACAGTATCAATGCCTAGAGCATGACACTGATGACCAGCCTCCATCTGGATTTTCTGATGCTGAAAGTAACCCTTGGAGTAACACAGTTAGGCCAGTTTTCCATCTACCTTACTGTGGTACACTTGAGCCTATATTGAAAGATTGTGAGAACTAAATTTCTGTACCTGGATGGAACTGAATTATAAATATGCAGCAATCTCTTAAGAGGATGTTCAAACATAAGAATTAGATAGCCTCACACTTGCTAATGGTATGCAAAACAGGCAAGGGGATGTGCAGAGGCAAACATCAGCAAATCTTTGCCTATATTAAGCTCAGCAGGAAGTTTAACACATTCAGTATTATGTTCTCATGGAAAGAATAAGAACCTCCTGACATATATCCATATTTTAATACTCACAAGATCTGAAATTTTGTATTCAGCAAGGAGCTCACAAATATTTCCTTACTGTTGACTGTCTAGTTCAGACTAGATGACACACATCAGTGTTATCTTGCTTCGCCTTTCCATTTTTTCAGAATGGATTATAGGAATGCTAAAGGTACACGCCACATGGTAACTGCTAGACAGATGACAGATTCCAAGCTCAAATCCATGGACTACACTTTACAAAAATCACTGAAAACTGGAAAATTAGGACTGTAGTAAATGTAAAGGAATTCCATGATTTTCTTCTGACTTAATTTGTTTTGAGGATTTTACAGTGATATACATGAAAAGCATATCATATACAATCAATTTTAGTTAGCAATTTACTGATTTTACACACCATAGGTGTGTGCTTCTATAAAATATGAGATATTTTAATGTCAAATTAGCAAAAACCTCCTAGTGACTCAGACTCAGGCTGCACTTCACAAAAAAAAAAAAAAAATAAACAAAACACTAAAAAGAAAGTCCTAGAACTAATGTGGAAAAAAAATTAAATTCAAGCATACATAGATTCACAGTTCATGAAAAAATATGGGCAGTATCCCATTAAATACCAGAAGTCCTAACTGGAGCATTGGTCCACTCAGTGTGGCAGAAATACTCTACACTGTATGAAAATTAAGGCACTCATATGAAGAAAGGAACTGCTTAGATCTGAAGCAGTTCACCTTATTAATGATGAGAAAACCACAGAAGTATATTTTTTAACTGGAATTTTAAACATCACCATGGAAATGCCTGAAATGCTTCAGAAATGTTGCATACAAATTTTGTCTGGTTTCCAGTATCTTCTTCTCTATTTACCCTCACCTTTTCCAGTACAGGAAGCCAAGGGGTAACAAGATGCAGGTTCTTCAAACAGAGCCATTCTCCATTTTGGGCACATTCTCTTAAAGTTTGAATAGCCAGGTCAGCTTGGCCCTGGCCCATGGCAACCTGAAAGGGCAGACACAGTTGTATCAAGAATCTCAGAATCTCTCATGCCTCATTTAACAGATAAAATTGTTTTTTCAAGTCAGGATATGTACGTTAAAAAAAAAAAAGGAGTGCTAAAGATAAACAGAATTTTCTCTAAGATGATAGGTTACTTAAGTAGGGAAAAGATTAAGGGAAACAAGTTTTTCTTTGCAACTTATCTAGCCAGAGTTTCTGAACAAACAACATTACCTAGTCTTTTTATGGAAAGAACCATACATCACTTGGTGACAGTGATGGTATTCCCTGGGAAGTCAAAAAGTAATTTCAATATCAATGACTAAACTGCATTACTGCAGAACTACAAAAATAAGAGATAAATGAGAACAAAATCTCTTTTGACGGGAAGTTAGGAGTACTTCCTTTGAAGAGAAATACTCAGTTTTATATTACGATGAGTGAAAAACTAAGGGTGCTATCTTTTCAGGTGAGATACATTAATAGTTTAACATATATTCCTTCCTTCACTTTTTATAGTACCGTATTAATTCTATCTTAGAATCTATTGGGAAGCTACACATAACAATAACCCTGAACCAAACACATTGAAAATAAAGAGGTCTTAGCCAATCTGAAAAATCTAGTCTTGGCATTTTGATTCTATGGCTAAATAAGACTGAGCATAGCATTTTGAAATAATTGAAAATAGCCAAAAGAAGAAACTGAAAGTCACCAGCAATATGGTAAGAGATGGCATAAATTTAGCACTCTGTTCTTTATCCCATACAAGAAATAATTCAACAGAGAAGAAAATTCTGATCTTTAATGTTCTATTCAAATTACATGAGAATATGCAGGAAAAACTAATAACAAAATATTCTCACTAGTAGGATGACTTTCAGATGATTTAGCTTTGAGTCCTGATCCTTAAGTGAATACCATATGATGCTACATTTTGAACATTCATGTAAAGGATATTTAGAGATAAACATGAAAATCCATGTGGCAGAGTAAGAAATGAGTTCTGCAATATTCACATCTAGAAAAGATGACAGTAGGATCTAAATATTTACAGTTTGATGGGGAAAATATACTATATCAGTGTATATTCCAGGAAAGAAACAATTTCAATGACTATTTAAATGTGACCTTAAATTTGATGTTTTCCATTTCTATGCTAACCAGTGATCAGCTAGCAACTTCCCTCCCCTTAATATTTCAAATGACAGAAGGAAATAATATTTTACAGAAAGCTATAAAGCATATTGGCACTGTGTATTGGGACTATTAGGAAACCACTTGATTCAGAGAATAATTTGAATTGGAATGGATCGTGGAAGGTGTCTAGTCCAATCTCTTGCTCCAAGTAGGGCCAGGTATGAAAGATCAGACCAGGAGCTAAGGGCGTTGTCCAGTGGATTCTTGGGAAACTTCAATGATGTAAAATTTCTCAACATATTTTACAGAATTTCACAAAATACCTAAGTATTCACAAACACTGAGCACCCAATTTATGTTTACTGTTGAAGAAAGAAATATGCAAATCCTATAAGCAGATGAAATGATGAAGTCTAGTTTTTAGTTTTTGTTTGCTTCAATTACTCTACACTAAAAAAGATAATGCTGCAGCATGTATAAGAATTCTCAGCCTCTTTCATTCTTTTCCATCCATCTTCTCAGTTTTTCCTTCTCCACATTGGAAGAATGTCTCCTGTTTGGATTCTGCTTCTGTGAGGATGACTAATGGTGTCTCTCTTCTCCAGCCCATTTTGCCAATGGAATGAGAAGTTAGTGTCAAGACAGATGGGAAAAACAAAACAACACAAACACCAAACTATGATTTTGCATAGTAACTTCCTTGAAAAACAAAGTAAAACAGATATTACTACAGTAAAATTTTACACATAGTGGTTTTTAATCATTACACTTATCTAAGACTGACCTGATGGTAGCACTCAGTATTTCTTTCAACACTGGCAAGTTCTTGCAACTCTTGAGAAGGATCAGCACCAGGAGAAATTATTATCAAGATGGGCTCAATTTCCAGTGTCTCTTTATAAAGACGTTTCATATTCAAAGGTGATGGAGACAATTCTTTTATTCCTATAAACAGAATTATTATGAAAATTAAGTGACCACACATGATGGAGTGCTCTATGAACCACTTTAGAGTTCACCTGACTGTCAAGAGTTCTGTTCAGCAGAAACCAAAAAACTGAATTTAAAATTAAGTAAAAAATCCTTACAACATGCAGGCATAACGCACCCTATATTGATAAGAAAAATACACAAGCATGGTCCCTGAATTTCCAGCTTGACAAATATAAACTGCAGTCTTTATTACATACATACAAAGAGAGAAGAGTGGAATGAGAAGCTATGCTATTTGCTAAAACTAATTGCAGTGTGTATGTCCACATGCAGCACTTCTCTCCTTACTGTCCCGAGAGCCTTAATTATTAGACTTACATGGTTCTTGGCATTGTGATTACTTATGTCTATTATTTAATATACAACTTAAATGTCTGCAATGTTGACCTAGTATATCCAAGGCATTTATACATAAGCCCAAAGATCTGTGTATAAGTGTATAACAAATTAAATAGTGTTAACCACATATTTACATGCATCTTTAGACTGGCACTTAACTAGCGAAGCATTGGGTGCAATGTGAAATCACTACAGTTAGACAGAAGAGCCCAAATTAGTGACATCTATGGCACAACTACTAAAAGATGCAATACACAATTCTTGAGAGCACAGTCTGTTTTCAAACTTGAGCTATTTTATGTTCCACATAGAACAATATTACATAAATTGTACCATAGAATCACAGAATGGTTTGTATTGGGACATCAAAGACCATCTCATTCCAAGCCCCTGCCATGGATGGGGACACCTTCCACCAGACCAGGTTGCTCAGAGCCCTATCTAGCCTGGCCTTGAACACTTTAAGGATGGGGCATCCACAATTTCTCTGGGCAATCTGTTCCAGTGCCTCACTATCTTCACAGGAAAGAATTTTGTCCCAATCTAATCTAAATCTACTCTCTTTCAGTTTGAAGTTGTTCCCCTTGTCCTGTTACTACATGCCCTTGTAAAAAGTTCATCTCCAGTTTTCTTGCAGGTCCCTTTAGATACTGAAAGGCTGCTAACATGGTGCATTTCTGTGTAGCATGTAAAATAAAGAAATAAGCATACTCTGGATGTTACAAAATACATGCATAGAAAATTCTTATGAATATTATCTTCAAAAAATTATTTTGATCCCTCTTCATGCATAAATTTAAAAATATAGGTAAAATGTTAGAAAATTTTTTAAAAATATCTGGATAAAACAGAAGTAAAAAGCTTTCTTCTAGGATATTACAGCTCTTTTGGAATTCATTTTTCTCACAGGAAAGCAGCCAGATGAGATTGGAAACTTAATGTCTCCCTTTAGAACTATGTGAAACAGTTTGTTTAAGTTGTTTCAGGGCAAGGATGCTGAAAAAGACATAATAGAAAAAATATGAAAAAATATTCATACAAGCATGAAATCTTTTATTGGTTAGAAAGTGCTAGTCATGATTTCAGTGATCTTGCTGATATGCATGAAAAAATCTGTGGATGATTTGTGGATGATTTACTGGTTTTGAAAATCCAAATAGAGTCAATGGTATTCAGCCTTGCTTGGTGAGGCTGTAGCTTCATTCACCAAAACCATTCCTTTGTGCAGCATTCCTCCAAGGAACTGGTCCCAAACAAGCAATTTATGTAGTACATTAAGATGTGGAGACAGTAAGCAAGTGAGTAAACTTACTCTGCATTCAGGTCTCTGTGGGTTTTTCAGCCACACACACTTGATCACTCTTGTCATTTGATTCCAATGGGCAGGGACATTGTCGGCATGGGCTTTGTACACTCACCATGATCAAAGTATCCTCTCTATCTACTAACAATGTTTGACAGAGAAGCTATAAACTAATGCTGAAAATCCCAGTATGGGTGGCAGATATGGAGCCAATTTTGAGCAACAAATAATGTTCACAGACAGCATAAGGGAGTAATATAAAGTGACGTATAAACTTAGTGTCCACCACAATGAGACACTCATAACTACTAAAAACTGAAGGAAGGTTTTCCTGTGCTGTACTGCAATATTAAGATTATTTGGCATATAGGTTTCAAACTTTAGATAAATAGACTTCAGAAAGGAAACAGATTGACCAGAGCAAATAGACAACCACAGAATTGAATCACTCTAAATAATGTGTATTTTTGAATAGACAACAAAGAGTGTTACAGACCAAGAGATAGACAAAAATGACTAAAATTAATTAAATAATCTTTTGAGATTCAATTTATAAAATCACAAACCTAATGGTTTTTAAATGGTAAATGATATTAAAGAAAATATCTTTAGAAAATCTGAGTCTTACAGAGGGTGCTGCAGTGTAAAACTTGTAGAAAAACAGTTATCTTCCTTTCTTAATTATTCCAGTGTTTAAGAATTAATTAAAATAATCCAACAGATTTTTTTATTATATCTTCAATCACTGTGCAGCAAAAAAAAAAAACATTTTAAAAGCACTTTTAACAATATTTTACAAGAACAAAATCAGCAAATCCATTCACAGTGTATTTTCAAATGCTAAAACTTACGGATCCCATAAGAACTATAAAATAAAAGAAACATAGGACAACAAAAGATATTTAATTGTTGTGCAGAAATATCCTGGTGAAAAATTAACTTACCTAGGGTTTTACATGCAAAAAGAGCCATGGCACTCTGTAGTCTGTCTGGTCTGACAGCCTGGACCACAAGGACCTTAAAATAAAGTATATTCAGGGGAGATGAGTCTATAAAAGGGACAATTTAAAATGCAAGATTCTTCTAAGAAGCTGAATTCTTTGAATTTATCTTAAGAACAAAGTTATTTTCTCTGAATATACAGAGCTATCCAATCATTCCTTTCCAAGATAACCTACTGTAATCATTCTTTTGTAAGTAGCTTGTTCTATAAATAGAATCAGAAGACAGATCTATACCTAATGTCTATTTGTAAGCTACAAACTTTTCTATAATGTTTTAGAAAAAAAGTAGCTATGTGGGTAGCTAGAGTGACAGAAGGCAAACTTAGCTTTATACTAGTAATTTAAATTCTATGCACATATATAGGCAGTGAAGTCCTACTTAGAATAGTAATATTTCTGGTTTCAGTTCAAAATAATTTATGGGTGGCACATCGGTCTAAGCACATAGTTTCAGTATATTTCATCAACAGAAACATTCTTAATACTTTCTGTACAAGAAACAAGATATACTGACCATTTCCGATTTACTTTCCTATAAACGCAGACATTTTTTGACAGCACACTGCACATATAAGAGGTGCTCTTCAGCATTTTATTGAATCAAATTTGACTCAGAAAAATTCCTTTTCAGAATGGTTTGTTCCTAAACTCCATGCATGCTATTTTAGAAATTTTCATCCTCCACAAGAAACTACAAATAGACAGTTGCTAAGAGCCAATCAACATGAAACTACATTTTCTAATACCCCATCCTTTCTCTGGATTTTTTTATGTAAAGTAACTTCAAATGAAAAATCATAGCATCATTTGAAAGTAAATAACAACACCTTTTCTTCCATAAAGACAAAAAGGATTATATTTTTCTCTTCCAATGGAAAAGGACCTCCAGGTTGAGGAAGGAACTTGCCTTACCCATATTCTTGGTGAGTTCTTTGTCACCAGGTTTTCAGGGAGTCATTTTTCATGACTTCTATTCTAAAGATGCTACTGCATTTTGTGCCAGATATGTAAGTTTGCACATTTACTGATGAAGTAAATTAAAGATGCTCAACAAGCTGACACATCCAGCAGTAACAAAGCAACCATGAAAGAATTTTAATACCTATTCATAAAATTAATTCTGGGTATATTTCTAAAGAACTCGTTACCTTACGGGGTATACTCAGCTACAGCTAGTATACCAACACTAGAAAGAGTCAGGTAACAGAGACATAATATGCATAATAGTAAAAAAAAAATATATAATCCTTAGAACAAAAAAAGTTAAACTGTAAGACAGTGTAGATACTGTCACTACTTATAATTCAACCAGGCCTGGATGTAAAATTTACTTTCGATGCTGAACTCATAATTAATATAATGAATGAAAAGATTACCTGCTGAAATAAGGAAATTCTTTTTACGACAGGAGATGGAAATTCTTGTTCACATATAGAGCTCTGAGCAAAAGTATGCCACAGACTTTCATCTTCAAAGCAAAGATTCTGATAGAGACCTGGGAGAGAAATCTACAAAACAAATACTGTAGGTTCAACTACAAAGAATAGCTATTTGGACATGGTATATTTTAATTAATTTCCAAATACCACTACGACCACTACTTGTGCAAATCACAAAATTCAATTTTATCCTTGGAGTTAGAGAAGGAAAGAGTACATTTTAAAATTAACCATTTATTTACCTATTCCCTGGACAGGCTAAATCTTAAGAACCTTAAGGTTCTTTGATTTTAAACTTTGGCCTCTACCATTAAGTCCTTTCCTCTAATGATGATCAAGTTCTTTTGCTATTAGTACACACTACTGATTCACTCAGTTACTCATTTTTTGTTTGTTTGTTTGTTTGTTTAAACCTCTAACTATCATGCTTGCCACAACATTATTGTGATTGGTCCTGATCCGTGGTTGAAGAGAAATTAAATAGTGAACTCTGGGTTTAGCAAAAAAAGTCCTTGCCCAAGAACAGTTGAACTTTTCCTTCTTGCTGCTGAGCTAAATGCAGGAGGAGAAGAGCCTAAGACACAATTTCAGGACTAGTATTTTCCTTTCGGTCCCTTCAGGATCACAGGACTTCAACCTTGACTGTGCTAGAAGGAACCAATGCAAGAAAGTGTTTTTGTTTTAGTTCAATCTGAGCAATCACAATCTCTGAAACACCTATAAAGACACACAGAGAAATCTTATGAGGAGTATACTAATTTCTGAATTAACAGTTAAAGGCTTTTAATACAATATATTTGTGAAAGTCATTACATAAGTGAAATCTGCAACTGAATATTGTTTGCAATTTTTCCTCTGCCTATTTTTCTATCTGTAAAAATTGTAGTACCTTGGGTAGACTTACAGTATTTTTTAATCTCAGTAAGATAACAGGTTCACTCACATGCACTGAAATTCATTATTAGACGAGGTAGAAATGTACAAGAGATAGGTTCAGAAAAATGAGACTGAAATAAAAACAAACAAACAAAAAAGCCCTTTGTTTTTGTTTTACAAGTGAGTATATAATAAGCCATGGATTCTAGAAGATTGAATAAACAGTTTAAAATAACAAAGTATTTTGATCTGACAAATACATATTTGAGTATTCAAGTCCAAATTAATATCTGCCAAAAACATAGCCTCTTAAATATAAATTCAAAGGCAACATGATATATACCTTCAAAGATGCTACTGCCCAGACTCGGTCCTGTTCTATCCAAGAGGGAATCTGGTCACGAGCGCTTCTTTGTGAATCCTTTTGGAAGCAAGTTACATTACACATCCAAGTTAAACAAATTTTTGTGAAACACTATATGGAGTAGTAAGATTGTGAAACCCATGTTTTAATAAAAATAGCATTCTTAGCAGCAATCTTTCTGTGGTCTTTTGCCAAGTTCATAAATGGCATAACAAAAGCTACCAAAAGATTTAAATATGAGACATAGTGTTCACATTAACATTTGCTTAGCTACTTGAGCCTTAAAATACTTTACCATTTAGAGTATCTTTATGAAACACTCAATTCTAAGTAGTTTTTTATTAAAAACAAGTGACACAAATGATATGCTATCTGCATAGGCACTCTGAGCAACAGACTCCAAATACAACTCCATTGCACATATTTGCAATCGTGAAGATGGTTTTTCACACAAGGGGCAAAACACCGCTCCTGAACATCTCTGCACTGGTAAAATTTGGCCACGGCTCTGTTTTTCTGCTCTTTAGATGTCTGGCATGGAGGAAATTCTATGGATGAAGAACATTTCTTGAGCTTCAGTGGCATTTCTGTATTCACTACATAATTTTTTATTAAAAGATCTTACAGTACACATTAACCAGTCTGACTAGTCTCTGCATGGAAATGTATTTGGATCTCTCAACCAGTGAGCAACTTCAAGAGTAATCTTAAATGTTCAGCATTAAAAAACAGAAGCTTTCTTGTGAAAGGGTATCTCAGCAATGAGTTATGAAGTCTCGGAAAGAAAAAATCCAGGAAACTTGGAAGTAATTGCAGGAATAAACTTGAGATGGGTCTGCAATATTTAGAACATTCTATTTAATATTGGGCTAAAAGACGCATATGCACAATTTTTCCAAAATCTATGGGTTGTGTGTTAGGTAGGGTAGAGGTAAGACTGGTATTAAATTCCATTATATAATCAGATTTCACATTGCTTGACAATTACCTACAGCAAGAACATACTTGAAAATCACCAAGTTCACAGACATTTAATTGAATTACAAAGACTCCAGAGAGACGAAGGGGGAATTCTGCAGTCACACTGAAATGCAAAGCCTGTAGTAGAGCCATCTAATGGCTAGAGAAACCAGATTTTAAGGATCATTTTAGCAACCAGCGGCCTGAGAAAACCCGAGTAATACATTGTATTTTAAATTACTTGCCACTTCTCCCAGCATGCATGTGAACACAGTTGCTCTCATGAGTATTCTAAAATCAAAGTATTCAAACTGGTAATTGGCTTGCACCACTCAATGTACAAGATACCCTGACAGATATTTAAACAAGGCTATAGGTCCTTAAAAGTAATCACGAATTATGAAAACTGCAGGTGAGCCTGAAGGAGGAAAAGAGCAGAAAAAGCAAAACAGGAGGCAAAGACTGAGGTCATGATTCCTGATTGTGCGCATGCTTCCTAAAAACACCTTTCAAAGTCTTTGCCAAATACTTGGCTCAAAGAAGGGGTATAATGGGCAAGATTATGGAAAGCTTAGCTTTTTTCTCTACCCTTTTCTGCTGGAATGTTATGTTAATAGTATACAGATTTAATAGACTGAAGAACACTTAGTAAACTACAGCATGGCTTGGTCAGGCACACAAAGAAAGCTTCACTGGCTTGCTAAGCTACCTAGGAAAACATATAAATACATCTCCAGATGTAGAACCCTTGACACTGACGAAAAAAGCAATTCAAATCTAGCAAAGTGTGTGGACAATTTCATTAATCCATAGGAAAAGTACAATTCATACATGATTCTGGGAGACAGAGGGATTCAGAAACACTGATTTTAGTTACAGAGAAGGGCTGAAAACCTCCTCAAACATGCAATTACAAATTGTCATCCCAGTAACAGAAAAATAAAATGTGCAACAAAGGCAAAAAGTTATTAAAATTATAAAATTACTTGCTGTGTTCAAAAAGTGTTTAATAAATTTGTATTTGTATATTATTATATTTCTTTAATGTATTAATACAATTAATTAAACAACATAGTAAGAATACAACTTTAATTTTTCAGGATTACAGTAAATGTTCCTTATTTCAAAATATGTAAATAATTGTAGCTTACTGATTTTCTGATGGTATCTCCAATGATCACACCTGTAAAAGTCTCCCATTCCTGGTGGGAATAAATGAACAACTCAGATAAGTCACAACACATTCTAAGAATAAAGATTAATATGTAGTAGCATATAGAAAGAGCAGGAAGTTAAACAAACCAAATCCTAGATTCTGAAAGAGTTCCAAGACATTTTTTAAATTCTATGTGATGATACCAGAATGTAATTCCTTTTGCAGAATCCAAGCTAAGTGACTGCTGTGCTTTATAAGAAAAAGAAGCAAAGGGGAAGCTCTATACTTTCTCAGCACCCACAGCTCCTACCCAGACTGCCTATCTATAGACTATCAGGACACACATCCTGCCTGGTGGGGCATCAGCAGCCCACATGGAACAGGCAACTACAGAAAGCATGGTTGAATTTATGATTAAAACTTTTAGACTTGGTATATGTATCCCAGAAGACAGTTTTTAATTGTTTTTAAGACAGATTAGACAAGTATTTAAAACCACTAGAAAGGACGTAATCCTATATTTGGAGGTGGCAAGAAACAGACTAAAAATCCTTCATAAGTACTGAAATTTTGCATAATTAATATCTAGATTCTATGATAAAGATTTTTTCTTAAAGACAATAATAACAATAGAAATTTAAAAGTCGATTGACTAAGAGTAGTACTGCTGATACAAACTCCAACATAGGTTTTTGCACCCATCAATCTTGCTGAGTCTTGAAACAACTCCCTCTTTCAGTTACAAACTGATGCTCATCTTCCAGTTACAAAGAAAATGCTTGTGCACACAAAAATGGAGTATTTTTTGGTTTGTGCAATATTGTTATGAAAAAAAGCAGAAGTATAATATATAGAGACATATAAAACTACCTCAGAAAAATCTATACATATTGATTCAGAAAGAGAATATCCCTACTAAGAACCAAGGCATTCTATAGTATATTGTTGAAGTTGTACTATAAATTTTATATCGCTATGCAAAAAAAAATCTAAGCGCAGAAGGCTGAATTCTTCTGGAACAGGGACTTGGAGTACTAAATTCTCTAGCAGCATAACAAGCAACTCCTAGTCTCATTACATTAAAAGCTTTAGAATAAATAATTTTAAAAGAATAACCACTTCAGCTTCATTTTCTTCACTAAGTATTTTGCACAAGCAGTTTTCTCTTAACAATTTAATTAAAATAACTTCTACCTTTCAGAGAAGTAAAAAAGTTTTTGGTATTATCTGCCTGCTTTCACTTTGAGTTTCAGATACTGAAGAAATATGCATTATATATAACCTAGATTAAGCTGTCTAAGAGCTCTAATAGCTGATGGAAATGCATACTAAACAACAGAAACCAACACATAGGGCTGTACTCACAAACACTTAAGAAGCCAGGATTTAATTTAGTCAGGAAACTGTTTGCAGGTTTCTGCCTTCATGACTTTAGAAACTCAAGAAAGATGCAGCAAAGTCTTTTCAGAAGCTCAAACAAAATAATAAATATGAAATAGGAACTTCAGATAATGAACAGCAGCCAGGATATATTTCTACTAACAAGATGAGTTATTTTTATGAGGCCACATCACTGCTGAAAGATTGGGATTTCACTCTGTCAATCCATATGTCTACAATGAAACTACTCTGCATTCATAATGTCAGAAGGCACCAACAAACTTTTTTTGAACCTTTTACCTTAAGTTCACATCCTTCATATCATCAGGTTCCATTATTTCCCTCAAGTGTATTATCTGATTTTTATCTTTACCTCTATAATGGACTCTCCGCTATCGAACTGACATCTACTATCATTTGATGTCCCTTCTGGTCTCCAGTGCCTAGTACAGAAAGCCCTAGTTTTGCCTCTCCATTCCATGTAGGTACTTTAGATAATTAAATGTGCCTTGACTCAGGATAATCAGCCACGTTTAAGCAATTGTATTAAGTCAATTATGCATACTGTTTCACTGCAGGCAGACTTTATAGGATTAATCTGACTTCACTGCAGACAACTACATCTAAGTCCTACTTATTGACAAAAGCTTTCTATCTCCTTATTTACTCTTCATATTGAGTAAAATACTTGGGGATTTTCTTCTCTAGCACTTACATTCTCTTGAAAAAGTTCAGGATGCATTCCTCGTACAAAATGTAGAGCAAACATTAGCTGATCAGCCTGAAACAAAAGCAGTAAAATGTATGTACCTGCTCAGCAAAAGTCACATTTCCATTTTTGTTAATAAGTAACATTTCATTTAAAAAACACCTCTAATTCCATAGTAATGACTTAATGGCATATATCCTAATGCAAAATTGCAACATACCATTGCAACTTAAAGAGACAAAAATTAACCCAAAGTGGCCTGTGGAATAGAAGGCAAACAGGCCCCTACCAGGAATTAGTGTCAAACTGTGAAAGGCACTGAATTTCTCATTTTATTGATAAACAAAATACGTTCACAAATATCACATGACACTGAGAACAAACCACAACTTTTAACTGTTTCATCTTCTCAGGTAAGGTCTGCAAGCAAATACAAATCAAAGCTGCTTATTAGGATGCTACCTGAATGATTTAGTGTCTAAAATTTGAATGAGAATTTTTTGGAAGAACACTAAATGGCCCAGACCAAACCTGTTTTGACAAATTAACAGGAAAGGTGGGCCAGTTCCAGTGCTCAGGTAAATTTCTTGGCACCACTTCGTTTAGTAGCATACATGAAGCTTATGTACACAAACACAAATAATAACCACAAACAGAAAAATTCATTCTTCCCAATTCTAACATGCTTCAAAAGGTACAAACTTGCATCAGCTATACCTTTTATGAAGACACTAGTAAAGCCTCAGTGTCACAGCAGTCTTCAAAAATTTTCATGGATAAAAGGAAGAATTAGCAGTGAACTGTTGATAGCATAAAGAGTTTATTTGTTCTCTCCATTAGTAGAGCACAATAGTAAGCTGGATGGACCATTAGGTTCAAGCTGCACCATAACACACCTTCAGTATTTTCTAAACTCCAATCACACTTAAAATTTTTCCGATTAGAAATCTCTTCTCGGCCTTGTATTTGAACTCTCCTTTCTTTTCTTACATATAAAAATAGCTGCCTTCCATATTCACAAGATGTAATGACTTAGTGGAAGGCTTCCCAAACTCATGACTTTAAAGACAGACATTAAGCATTATGAGACTATTTCATGAGAATCCACATGGACTGTGATAAACAAAACCGCTTAGAAATAACAGCTACAACTGTACCCTCAATATAGCATTGCAAGATTGGGGGACAGGGAGAGAAGGTGGTGTAAAATTTTCAAGATCTCTCCATTCTCACAGATCAAACTACAGACTTGCGTGACTTGTAATGCTTAAACCAGATATGCAGCCTTACTATGCATTCTTCAGCCTGGTACTATGAGACAAACACCTCTTGTTATGACAGTGCCATGTGAAAGTAAACATTAAAACTAAAAATGAAAGTCATTCTTCCCTAGCTTTTCAGTAAGAAAACAAGAAGTGAAAAGACACCTGATTGAAATAAAGAAGAAATACACTAGCAACATTATATGGAGGAAGAACAAGGAACAGATAGAAACAAACAAGGTAGCAGGTAGACATTTGGGTCAGGCTGCAAAAAGAAAAAGGAGAATATCACAGTGTAGGACTTTTAGAAACATATAATCATCTAGGTTGGAAAGACCTTTAAGATAATCAAGTCCAACCATCAACCTACCAAAACCACTTTCATTTCCTTTAAGTAAAACCCAAACCAAAATACAAAAAAAAAGAAAAAAGCAAACCCAAATAATCACACAAAACCTTTTATTTAGGAATGAAAGAAATAAGACCAAATGCAAAGAGTGCTCAGAAGACTGAGAAGCCCAGGATTGACTGGAGCCAGAATGAGGCAGAAAGGTGGAGCTCAGTAGATAAATGTGCATCAGCAACATTAATTTGTTCATATCCTTTTTAGTCCTCCTCATTAAGCACGTTAAATATTGATAGTGCCATTTTTTGCATCTATTACACCATACTGCTTATTTGAAGTAAATCACGTGTTGGCTGTTGAAAGAATACTTTCAAACCCAGTGCACTGCATAAAAGCCAGAAAAAATACAATCTTACCTTAAACAAACAACGACAAACATATTCATACACTGTATGCTTCAACGAGCCAATAAGCAACTTGATTCTTTCCTCAGTATTACTTGAATCCTATAAAAGAAATTTCAGATTTCAAAAATTCATGTGCAAGTAAAAAATTTTCATGTACTTTGTAAATTTCAGCAAAATTACACAAATAATCTGGACTCTACATGACATTAGTTCTAAAAGCATATTATTAAATTCATCTGCAGCTATCAATGAGCAGATGATTAAATGGGAAGTTCATGCTGAAGTATTAAGAAATAAATATTTTTACATTGAATATTTTGACTATGAACATGATACAACTTTGTGTATAAGGTGAAATACATTGAGAATGAGAGAACAGTTTCTTCTCCTAACATTAGTATCATTGAAATCTCATAGTTTTCACGTGATAAAAAATTGCTTATGCATTAAATTACTACATTCAATACTACTAAACAAGTATGTTGATTTTAAGAGCAGTTATTAAACTTAGGGTAGAGTCTGGCCCAAGCAAAATGAACATTGTAGAAAATAGTAGGTCTAAACTGTCCTTCAAAGTTCATAGATTGCAAGAATAATTCTAACAGGAAAAAAATTTGAAAGGACAAAAGAAAAAAGGGACTGAGGGGTAGGGATTGTGTTATAGGTAGTGTGAGTTCCTTTCTTCCACGCTGGAATTTGAAGAGATGAGCTTAGGGAGGGCAACTGATTTGCCTAATACATTTCCCAGTCTTACAGATCACTTGGCAAAAATGATGAATTGGAGGGAGGAGAAAGAAAAAAGAAAGCAAGCAATGAAGGCAAAAGCAGAAGTTGAGCTTTAAATAAGTAACATTATAGGCAGGAAGAAAGAAAAAATATGAAGGAGAAAACCTCATATTGTGGAAAAAAGGTAATAAGAACTTTAAAGAGGGCAAGTTCACATAGTCAGAACTGTGTTCCTAGTAATTGGAGCTGAAGGAGACTTGTAATCACAGACGCCAGAATAAAGGGGAATCTAAAGGAAACATGATGAAAGGCTGGTGAATTATTTTTTAAAGTAGAAACAAAGAGAAATACAAAGAACTTTGGAGATGCTGAATAAAAAGAAAATGCACTATTACTCAGTGTGGGTATTTAGATCTAAAGAGTGAGGTGACAAGGGATATATCCATTCTGTGCTTCAATAAGAATATACTGGCCTAAGAATACAGAAGAATAAAAATTACATTTTAAACAGGACAGGCTGCAGGCATGCTTACAAACTGTATAAAAGTAGATAAAGTTTTGACCTTTCTTTGGGTAAATGAATCATGTAGAAGTATAGGTATTTCCTTATTCTACCCCTTGTTGATAAAATTAGCATTATTAGCATATCAGATCATTAATTAATTTAAATAAAGCCTTCAAATAAAGTTATAATCAACCTTTGTTTTCCTAACTCCCCTTAGACAAAGAGCAAGCCGGAAATCACAAAGAATTACTTTGCCTTCAGATGGTACAGAAATTCTGTGATTATCATATGTTGTATATAAATTTAAAAGTCCATGCCCCTGTATTCTGAACAGCACAACAGATCAGCATCGCTTATTATACACTTCATTACCAGTTATAATAAGCTTCTTTTAACAAATATCCAGAGTAACTAATAAATTCTAAGGATCAAAGCAGATAGATTCTTCTGTAGCATTAGCAACTTCAGGAGAAGAGAAAATACCTGCTCGCTTTGCAGAGCCCTTTGGAAAAGCCGCAGGAACGCCGCCAAACTGAAGCGGTACATATTATTAATTTTGGACAAGTCAGAGATAATGAAGTACATTTTGCTGGCACTCTCAGCCAAAGGGAGATAGGCGTCCCTCTCCTGCGGAGAAAAACAACACACACATAAAAAAACCAGGTGCATTACTGCCACCTACTGATTATTGCATAAACATTTACTCATCCCACCGAGAAAGCATTTCTATGACTCCCACTGTTTTAGAAAACCGAATCCTTTTCAAGCCTTAAAATTGAGGAACCAACACTCAACATTTCAACACCATCTTTAGGTTTCAAAATTGGAAGAAATCATTTTTAGCAAAAAATTCGTTAAATTATGAAGAACCTGGTGGAAATTAATCCCTAGGGCACTAAGGTTCTTTCCCACCACAGAACACATCCCAAAATTCAATGGAAAATTTTAAACCAAAGCAGTAAGAATACAGAAGAAAACTGCAATCTGTCACAAAAAGACAATGTCAGATGAATAGCATCATCAATGATCTAAACTTTTCCAAGAGCAAAGGGCATAATAAGCAAAAACATCCATATGAACTATGACGTTTGCAATAGTGCATGGCAAAAACAAAGTCAAAACCTATTACTTGCCAAAATTCCTTTAATTCAAACTGGCAGACTTTAAATTGTGTAACAATTCAGCATATGCAAAACAAAGCATTTTGCATATCCCAAATATAATTTACTCAAAAAAAACCCCTAATTTAATGTTAGTCATTTTATAATCCTGTGGATGTATGTATATTCTCTATATAAAATATGACTATTCTTAGCAGGAGAAAAACAGGACTTAAAGATTAAAATATTCATCTACCTTATCAAGGAAACTCTGAAGTCTTAAAGATTCAGCCAGTGATTCTTGGATGAGTGCACTGCTTGCTTTAGTTTGATTCAAAGATTCAATCAGATCCTTATTTTCTAGTATATTGCCTTGTGATGTGGCAAGCGTCTGGAAAAAAGAAAGTCATCTATGTTACATTAAAATTAAAAAATCCTGTAAAGTAACCATTTTGGAAGCTGTCTATCTTTCTGACTTGAACATATTTCTGAATCATTAAATGCATCTCAAATGTACTAGAAAACAGGTGGTTACTCCAAAAACTCAGATGCTTTTTAAAGAAGTATGGAAAATAAAGCTCAAGAACATACTCCAAAAATCCAGACTGCCAGATTCTGAAACATAGGTTATCAGCAATCTTTTGAGAATGATTTCTATGATCAGATTCTGAGGCACTAAAAATCCCCATTGTAAATACAGATTAGGGTACTTTTTTCTTGTGTTTAACTTCCCATTTAACCTAAAGTTGGCTACGTGCAACAACTTTCGGTACCCATTCATAAATTCATTTCCCTTTAAAAGCATTCCAGTATCACCTATACAATCTAGTTCTCATTTCCAACTGAGATGAATATTCACATTACAACAATTTAAGTTTCGTAATCAGAGATCACTTCAAAATCCTTGAGATTACCCCACATTTTTCCTGAGCTCTCCTCATCAAATTAATCAATTAAGGAATTAATTTCACTTCTAAGAAGTGGGAAAAGCTTGAACAGTTCACGTATATTTAAGGTTTTTTTACTAACCTTCAGTAAATACACGTCAATACATTTATTTTAGTCAGAAAATTGGCTGCTTGTCAGTCAAATCAGTTCTGAGCAACCACCTGTAGGACAGCATTTTAGACTATTTGGAGGCAGAGATTAACCAATCAGAGCAGTAGAATGTACTTAGTTCTCTACTGGAAACAAGTTTAGGACAAGATCAGCTGCTTTTTCAAAGAGTCCAATTTATGTATGAGAAATCATACTGCAAGCTATGAGACAGTCACAGCACCTATCTTTACTCTGAGGATTTTAGAAGACAACAAGGACAGTACTTCAGATGTAATGGAAATGTTGGTTTAAGACTAACATATTTAGCTAGACCTCATCCAACACTGGCTTCGTTATTGACAACATCCATGCAGCACCTGCCAGTTCCCACTGAGCTTTAGGTTTCTTTCTTCAGGGTCAAAGAGTATCCTGATGCCAGTGCTAACAAGAATTCCAAAACTGAAATCAACTTTGCTGTTAGTATCCAGATGCTTGTAGTGGCAGATATCTTAGGCATCAACTACTTTAAGTTTTGTACTTGATAATTCAGATCAGAAGACTTTTGAATTCCAAGACCACACATAAAGTGTGTTCTAAAAAGTGAAATTTGTTTTATTGCATCTCTGAACCCTCAGCTTCTGGTAGACAACAAGATGTTAAAATGGTCAAATCTGGATATGGACTTTTATTAGAGAGCAAGTTTCTGTCTTCCTGTAAGAGAAATCTGCCCCATCAGAGTTTTAGAAAAAGGCTGAGCTTAGTATTTGCAAATTAATAGGGAGTTCAATAGGGATAGTAAATGTGGAAATGCAAATCACATTAGATAGTTAGATAATTATGTGCAAAATTCTAAAACTGAGCTATTAATCATAGAATCATAGAACAAAATCACAAAATGGTTTGGGTTGGAAAGGACCTTAAAGACCATCTAGTTCCAACCCCACCGCCATGGGCAGGGATGCCACTCATTACATCAGGTTGCTCAAAGTTTCATCCAAACTGGCCTTGAACACTTCCAGGGATGAGGGAAATTCTCTGGGGAACCTGTTCCCAGAGGTTACCAGAGGACTGGTGCCTTACCACCCTCACAGCAGAGAATTTCTTCATAATATCTAATCTAAACCTACCCTCTTGCAGTTTAAAAGACATTCTTTCTTTGTCCTGTCCCTACATGTCTTTGTAGTAAGTCCCTCTCCAGCTCTCTTGCAGGCCAGTGTAATAAAGAGCCAGCCTAATCTGTAAAAACTATTATTTTATGCCAATCCATTGCACCAAATACTGCAAAGTCCTGTGACTTAGCTACAGACTGAGGGTTTTGAGGCACCAGGTCAATCTCCCTGCATCTCTGACCTTTCAGAAGGACAGAGGATTTGAGAATCTGTTCTTATGAGCATGAAGTACAATTTATGTGAAATCCACGGCAAAGCATAAACAAAAAATAAAACAGTCCTTTCTTGGAAGCTACCTTTTTTTATAGAGGTGAACAGCTGTTTCTGTGTATAAGTACTTTCAATAAAATAAAAAGATGAACTGAAAACTGAGAATATTAATTTTAAATGCAAGACAGGGAATCTTAACTATAAAGAATATTACAATTCATTTCTTATAAGAAACAACTGTGGAGGTTGAAAATTTTAAATGTCTCTTTCAGCAATCTTTCCATTTTATAGTGAGAATTTTTTATTTTTTTCACAACACAGGATCATTTCTGAACTTGATAAAGAATTATTTAACATGATGCACAAGATTAAAAATGTGGCTTTTTAAAAAACTTGCAATTTCAAAATGAAATAGTATAATTTTTAATAAAGTTTTCTCTTCTTGGTGTGTTAAAATTAATTAGATTTCAAATCGATCTAAATCAGCTTAAATCTAGCTCAACAAATTAATAAATGTAACTACGAAAATGCTTAATGTATTGAAATACTACAGTTTCATAACAGATGTACTTTTTTATCTACTCTACTCTTCCAACAGGTCCAGGCAAATGTCTTTATATCTTCTAATCAAAAATCCTGAGGGCTCATTATTCCAACACTTGCAGCATCTTCATTCAAACACATGGCAATGCGATCACGATCTTATTAGTCTAAACGATGTAAAAGAGGTAAATTTGTTTTACCTCCAAAAGAGAATCCTCAAGCTTAGCTAACTGTATCTTCTTATCTTCTTCCTGTTGTAACAGCTTTGTCTTCTGCTCTTCCAAATCAGGCTTTTCATGCTGAATTGTTAAAGCCAAAAGCTAAACAGAGAAAACAAAAACAAAGTTGGGGTTTTTCTGCATTTCCCCATAAAGAGGGGTCAATTTTCATGGAGGCACTGTATGATGCCAATTCCCTATCTCCAGTGGAAGGAGGAAATCTATATGGCTATCTATGCTTCACATTTTCAATTATATCTTACTTACGGACATCTAATCTACATCCCATTCTAAGCCTCTTGTTAGTGTAGAAAGACCTGTTTCATACAAAAAAAAGACATGATTTTCTTCCCTTATCTGTCTTCTTTTCTTCCTTTCTTCCATTTGTATCTTACATTTTGCTTCCTAGACTTTATAGAGAAAACCTCAGAAGCTACTAGCATTTTAAAGGAAGTAAAATACACAGTATTTTGGTTTCACTACATTTTTTCTGTACACAAAGAATCGTGATGTTACCAGCATTACTCTCGAAGTAGGACACTGGAGAGCTATAACAGAAATGTTTCCACGGTAGCACAAACACATCTTGAACAGAAAGCAAAGGCTTAGCAATTAATCTGTTGCAACTGAAGTCAATGAGAACATTTTCATTTTCTCTACTGGACTCACTCCTTGATTCCACAGTGCATAAAAATTTTACTATTTATATTTGTGAGCTAGAAAATACCTCCATAACCATTAATGCAAACTGCCTGATACGGCTTTATTCCAGGTGCTGGATGCAGCTATGCATTTCACCAAACATACACTGGTTTTATTCTAAATGCCTACCTGTCCTCTTAATCCACTTGCTGTTGTGGTAAAGTTTACTTCTGTAACAATAGCAGAAGCATCAGGTGGAATGAAGGGATTTGGGTTCCTTGTTGATAGAAAAAGACGGAACTCTTGATTATAATCTATCATTTTTTCACCTATTTGCACAGCGTAACGGGGTCCTGTAAATAATAAATAGATGTTATACTCACTCTGATTGGAACATTCTAAAATTATCTGAAAACAATAGTAATTGTGTAATACTTTATGAGCAGTGGATCTAAACATATTTCACAATATGTATTTATAAACTGTTTGGAAAAAAATACAAATTCAAAAAATTTAAAGAACACATCCTAGCCTGCATTGTTAGAGACAGAAAAATAATAACATAGCACTAATATAGGAAAGTTACACAGTAAGAATATTTAATACACCTGACTAATTTAATTACCCTTACCCAGAACACAAAGCATAAAAGACAAAAAATGAACTTGAAGTAAGAGTAATACTAATGACTCTTTGAAATCTTCAGACTATTAATAAGAGATAAAACACCACAGAAGATTACCTGGAAAATTCCCCTTATGTGTAAGAATCTTGTCATAATTTAAACACATTCCTTTACCTTTAAACATTTCTCTACCACTCTATACTAGCCATAATTATGTACTGGCTAACTACAATGGTTCAGTATTTCCTGAATGTCATCCAAACCCATTAGATTTTATCTCTGGATCTGTTAAATTTATTTGTAGAAGGTTGGTGTTGCTGTATAATCGTATAAATCATATCTATTAAGATATTATTTTCTATGATAACTATTACAGAGTAAGTCTGTGAAACTAAAGATGCTGGAATATCTAGACAGTAGAATGAAAGAAAAATATTCCATCAAGAAATGTCCCATAAATTTGTATTATTATAAATATATTTCATTTAATCATATTATGAAAGAAACAAGTGATTTATTAAACAACTGCCGCCATGGTTTCAATCTGTTTATACTCCTAATATTTCTCAATATGCCTGTTTCAGAATAAAACCATGTGTACAGCCCCCCCACCACCCCTCTTCCATAACAGGTTTTTATTCTAGCAGGGTTAGAAAATAATAGATTTGGACAATCACATGGTTAGAGTAAGATTTGCCTCCTGATAGTGAAAAAGAAATAAGAACAGAACTGTAAGATGGTAAGTGAAAATTTCCATTCCAGAAAACTTTCCAAGATGGCATACTTAGGTGCTTCTTTATTTTTAGCACTGAGTGCAGATCAGAAATATAAATCTCTTGCTATAACACTGGCAGAGATGAAAACCACATACCAATTTTGCTTCTATGCCAAAGATCAGAATAAATTTTAGGACCATGTTGTAAAAATGTCAAACAGAAAATGGAAGCTGGACAAAGACAAATTTACCACAGTATATACATTCAGATTTTTCTTAATGTTTCAGTCCAAGTAATGAAGAGATGTACAGTCATCACAAGGAACATAATGCAGACAGGCCCCCACACCCACATTTCGACAAAAAGAAGGAACACATTCTTGCTTGTAAAGTGATGGGAAAGATTCAACCAAACAGTAACCTGTTCTCCCTTTTCCAAGAACAGCTCTCTAGTGTGGACCCGCACAGACCTAGCATTAACATAGCTCATTAACAAGCAAAAGAGGATGTCTGAGGGTTATGAGCAATTTCCCTGAACAAACTAATATATTTGAATTTAATCTGCTTTCTCCACAGTTCTGCAGACATATTTATCTCTCATACTGTATCTCATCAACTTTCCAAAATGCAGAAGAAGCTAAGGGGCAAAAAAAAATTTTTTGCAGTGTTCTACCTAACCTCTCACAGATCCCTGAAATCACCACTTTGGTAGTGTCCTTTCAATGAGAATAAACAAGCAAGTACATCTGTAATGGAAGACTGACTTAAAGTAACACTTTCTTTTCCCTAAACAGATCTTTTATACACTGGAGATAAATGTATATAAGAATCCTATGATATCTTCATTTACTTTTAGCATGTACTTACATTTAAAGAACTACTGCAACCTCACAATTATTAGATCTCAACAGTAGATGAAATGACAGAAAAAAAGGGTCTTGAGCTATTTTCAGTACTCAAAGTTCGTACACTAAATTGCATACACAGGCTGAGGTACATGCAGAGGAATTACCACTTGAGGCAGAAATACAATTACAAAGGATAATGCAAATTATTTTAATTACAGCAATTTTGAAAGTACTTAAAACACACATTGCCGTATTTTTTAATTCACCCGATTCTCTTGACATAATTTCAAAATACGTGATGATTCAAAATAATTCATGCTGAGATACTTATATAATTACTATTTATTTTTGCCTAACTTATATCTCAATTTTTCATATTAATCCTTTTTTAAGGCAACTAAGTCCACAGCAGCTATATAGACAGTTAGATGGAGTACATTATCTGTCCAAGAATAAGATATTATATTGTAAAACCTAAATGTTGTGTTTTTCCCTTTTCTTGCATTGGGTAAGGGACTCCTTTCACCAAATTCCACCATTTTGCTATGGTGGAATCACTATTACCCTCCCCATTCCAAGGGCACATCAGGAACAGACCTGTGTGTCTTCTTTAGTTTCAGACAAATGCAAGAGAAACAGAAACACCAACATTTTAAACCTTTCATGTCTAACTGCAAAAGCAGTTGTGTAACTTCTGGTTTATCTAAGGCCCAAGTTTCTAAGTAAAACTAGGTGTTTGAAATTATCACTAGAAATCAACTTAAAATTTAAATTTTTAAGAGTTGATAAAAACACATTACTTTAATTTAAGTAAAAAATAAATCTTTAAATAGTTTTCAGTATCTCTCCACTTCCTAAAAAAGAACGTATCTCCAACACATTTCACACACTGAAGTGTTACCAGCAGGTTAATATTACAGAGGAAGGAAACTAGACAATATTCATGTTTTCAGAAAAATCAAGTTTTGTATAAATAAATCTAAACTACAAAAGTTTTGAGCAAGCATTTCCAAAGATCTTGATTTACCTTGAGCAATAAGATCTTTTCTTAGCAATGGGTAAAGTACAGGCTCCACTCCATCCATTTCCTGTATTATAAGTGTTTTCCCAAATCTCACTGCCAGCTCAAGAACAGTTAGGAAGTTGGTGTCCTGGGTAAATAAAAATAAATTCCTTTGATTCACGCTTTTTTGAAAAATGTAAATACTTCAGAATGAGTAGGAAGGCATTACACCAAATAGTCCAAAGCTAAAAAACAGCAGTATAGATGCAAAATCCTATTAGAGGCATATGATATCTCAGGGTTTAGCCACAAATGCTTAGTTTATATAAACTTGATCTACTCAGCTACTGACATATAGAAAACCTGTTTAACATCCCTAGATATTCAAGTGCTGCATCAGAAGATAGCAGGTTCACCATCATGTCTGGCAGGTGCACCTGGAAGTCCTGGCCAAGTCTGTTATCTTGAATGTTAATATGTAGCAATGTCTCAAAACTGAACCAAGGACTGGATTCACATTATTAAGAGGTCTACATGCAGTCTTTCATTGCAAACAGGTGATTAAACATGCATGTGGTGCTTAAGATCCCATTAGTCAATAGAGATGTTAGACAATGCAGGCAAGAGAGGTTAAAAGGTAATCAGGCCAATCAGCTAGCAGGAGAAACAATCCATTACCCAAAAATATGCAACCTACTACCATCAAAAAGTATCTACAAAGCTTGCACAGAGCCAGCAGGGATCAGTGTAAGACCTACATACTGTTGAACCAATATTTTGAGATTTTTGAGGTTCAATAAGGGTCTTCTGAATACCACCAGGTGCCTGCCTATGTGTGCAACTGAGCCACGCCTTGCTACTGATGTAAGCAGTTGCACGTACACAATTAATTTCAGGTACCTTAATCTCAAACTGAAATAAAACACTCTTTCCAATGTAGATAATACAGCACAACAATCATAGAGCGTAAGTGTACATATACTCCTCAAATCCAGCGAACTGCAAGCAAGTATACAAAAGATCTCTCCATTTGAACATCTTTTACTATCTTCCTCTCAGCAGGAAATATGACATACTTGGAGAGAGTAGTGCAAAGAGGCAAACTTGTAGAAGTAATACCAGATGTTGACTGTCCAATTTTAAATAACCTAGAACTCTGTGAGAAATTGTACACTTCACAGAATATAAACTCATTTTTGGTGATTGCTATTGCACACCTACTCTGAAAACTACTCTGTAAAATCTGGAATAGAGAAAGCTCAAATAGAAAAGGACTGTAAGACCAAGAGTAAATACTACACCTGTTGGTTAATAACTTCTAAACGTGATTCCTTCAAATGTGTCTTCAACCATTCAGTAGCCCGGAAAGAAGGGTCTATCAAAAATGGGCAAACTTCACTCTGGGGGAAAAAAAATACAAATATATTTACTAAAATCTATTTTAAGAATAAAATTGGAGTAATTTATTTTATTTCCCAAAAAAAATCTAATATATATTTTAAAAGCTTTTTCAATTAACGGTTTAGTGAAACAATAACAGACTAGGAAATGTATGTCTTTCATTTTATCTCTTCTTTAAAAAAGAAGAGGACCCAAATCCAAAATCCTCAAATGTTTGTCCTGCTGAAGTTAGGCGGTTCTTCACTTTCTCTTAAAAATAGGAGTCTCTATTCAATGAGTATGATCTACAGCTTTTCAGCAGTTATTCACAACTGCTGTTAAACTTACAAAAGGTATTAGTTTTCCTTTTTCTTATTCTGGTGGGCAAAGGTACAATATCTCTGGGTTTGGATCTCAATGCATTTTAGAAAGAATCATGACTAGAAGGATTTTGCAGGCATAAAGCTACACTGCACTCTCTCCAGTACATCCATGTCTTGCTTGTGCCGAGGATCACACAAATGCAGCCAGGACTCCAGGTGTGGCCTCACCAGCACAGAATGAACCTCACCAGGTCACCTCCCTTGACCTGCTGCCAGTACTTTGCCTAAAGCTGTCCAGGATACCATTGGCCCTCTCCTTGGCAAGGGCGCATTACTGGTTCATGTACAACCTGGTGTCCACCAGGACCACCAACTGGTTGGTCCCCAGCACATGTTGGTACATGGGGTAACAATTACTCAGGTACAGGACTGTATAATTCCCTTTGCTGAACTTCATGAGGTTCCTCTCAGCCCATTTCTCCAGTCGTTCAGGGACCCTCTGGGTGGCAACTTTACCCTGTTGTGTACCAGAGGCTCAGTCATAGAATGGCTTGGGTTGGAAAGTCCCTTAAATACCATCTAGTTGCAAACACCCTGCCATGGGCAGGGATGCCACTCACTAGATCAGGTTGCCCATGGTCCCATCCAACCTGGCCATGAGCACTTCCAGGGATGAGGCATCCACAGCTTCTCTGGGCAAACTGTGCCAGCACCTTGCTAGACTCTCAGTAAAGAATTTTTTCTTAACATCTCATCTAAATCTCTCCTCATTTAGTTTATAACCATTCTCCATTCTTCTCTTATTATCTGCCCATGTAAGATTTGTTCTCTCTCTTTTTTGAAGCCTTCTTTAGTATTGAAAGACCATAATAAGGTGTCCCCAGAGCCTTCTCTTTCCAGGCTGAACAACCCCAGCTCTCTCAGCCTATCCTCATAGCAGACATGCTCCAACCCTTGGATCATGTCAGTGTATCAGCCATGTCTCCCAGCTTTGGGTCAGCAAACTTGATGAAGGTTTAAACATGCATTTTCAACAATTCTCTGGTTCAGTCTGATAGATAAGCATTTCCAAGTTTGGGGCTTTTTTTAGATTGAGTTCCAGTATTCCAAACTGAGAAACTACACAGATCTCAAACTGAAAGACAGGGAAATATGATCAGTATTCAAGCATCAAAAGATGATGAGTACAAAAGGCTGAGAATTGTACTGTAGATCACATTGATAAAATACCATGTCCAATTTCAGCTTTATAAAAACTGTACACAAAGAAAATTATTTAAGCTGAGGGAGTGCTTCAAAAAGCTCTTTACACGCTGTGAGATTTTTAAGACCTCAATCTATTTAACTAATGAAAAAGATGAAAATAAGATCTTACTATAGCATATAAGTAGCTTAAATGGTATCAGGCAGTATTTATTGAAAATCTTTTTAATCAAACTGAGAAAAGAATATATAGATCTACTAAAAGGATGACAAAGGAAGATAAATTCAAATTGGAAAAAAATCTGTAACTGATTTGAATCATCAATCATCTGACTAAACCACCTGTAGTAAATGTAGATTCTCCTCATGCTATCAAGTGTTTACTTGTTAGCAGACCTAATAAATGACTAGAATATTACATGTATTGTTGTATATTATATACGTAATATCTATATATAACTATATGATAAAACTGAATCATTTCCTTTTCTCAAGTATTATTAGCTATATATATATAGGTCTTGAGAGATATCTGCATATAGTCTTTTCTTTTTTCTGAGAAAACAAGAATAGAAAGTATATGTCAAAGTGAACATATATATAGGACATAATCTTCCACTGATTGTATTGGTGTTAATGATTATTTACATTTTAAGCCTGAATAGACTGATATGGAATAAAACTAAAAGTAAAAATGAAAACAAGTATTTTCTTTAACTCTTTTTATTTTTTCCTTTTGCTACAAAATATCCATTGTTATAAAAGAATTGATTTCTCTGTGTGTGTATGCACTCTGTGATGCTAATAAATAACACAAATGAAATAGTTCAAGTTGTCTTGTTACTGAAATTCATAGAAATTTAAATACTTCCAAAACAAGACAAAAAAGCAAATTTACCTGTAGGACGACAAGAGCATTTTCTATTGAAAGGTCATCTGAAGGCAAACCTTCACTTTTCCAAACTAACTCCTCACTTTCTGTACACAGGAACCGCCGTAAATCAAACTCTGACAAATGAAAGTGTAAGTCAAGCATTGTTTGTGTCAAGCATTGTTTGTGTCAAGCATTTGCAGTCTGCATAATTTTAAAGCATTTACCAGTCCATATACAGCAGAGACTCTAACAGAGTGCAAGTCTGTAGATTTTCCTATTATTTTATTGCTTTTATTGAACTTATTAATAATAAGTAGCTGATGTCAGAAATATTTAATTGTTTTGCCAACACAGATAAAAACAATTACTGAAAAAGCTGAAGCATTCAGAATGCACTGGTAAATTTACAACAGTTAATGTGAATGCATTCATTTTTGTAAACTTTTTAAGCAAGGACTATAATGATAAAATTATTTATAAATATTTATAATCTTAATAATTTCATCAAATTAATCTAAGAAATAGTCTGTCAGTATACAGAAATATTTCTTGAGTAAGAAAACGTCTCTTCTCATTTGGGAACACAAAGACGATTGAGACTGTTCATTAAAACTCACTGGCATTTCCCACTTCCTCAATCAAGCTTAATTACTTGCACACAGACACTGACAAACACACACAAAATTACTTTCAAGGCCTGCTGATTTGGTCCATTCATCCAAGCTGTTTTTCCTCTGATCCTCAGGAGCAGCAGAAAGATATGTAATAAATGCTGCTGCTAACTGAGCTCTTTTAGGCAATGTAACCAGTTCATCTGTTATCTCTGACACCTTCAAAAAAAAAGTACAGAATGTATAGGTGTTTTGCAAACAAAAACTACATTAATACATCTCATCAGTTACTAAAAAGTCAGAATCAAGTTTGCCTACCATCAGTAATACAGTTGAGACAGCTTCTCTTCTAGCATTTCAGGTATCTAAACCTAGCTAAGACACACACGGAGGTATGGGAAAAATTCCTTTTAGCTCTGGGCTAGGACATGGACGCATATTTCTGAGAATGTAGCAGCTAAAAATCCATTAATCTGATGAACAGTTCAATTTATAAGAAAATGGATAAACAGAATTATAGTCAGAAAAATAAGAAATATGTGATCCTAGTCAGAGTCAGGCTGTAAGTATAACTTACAATATGTATACAGACAATAAATACCATATGCAACTATTATAGCTCCTGTTATTCACTGCACACTTACACGATAAAATATATTCATCATATATCTTCAAATAATTTATCTGCACTAAATTAACTCTGTTTTGAAATGTTCCAGTATTTTGGAGAAAAATACAGTGTATCAACATAATATGTGACTCCCATAATTGGTTTCAAAGTACTGTCACTTTTTCTTTTACTTTAATCAAACTGACATTAAAAAGAAATTCTGATACAAAAAATAAAGGCAACTTTTTATTGCTTCTTCCTTACTTTAAAGGGAGACAAATACTGCCTTTTTGATGTCTTCATTATGGGATGAGTTCCTGATTAATCTATCTGTCAGTTCTGTCTAGAGCATACTATTAGGCGATAGTCTGAATTTTCTGATGTACCAGGGTGAAAAACTGTGAGGAATCACTTTTAGAAGTATTTAAACTCGGAGGTTCAAATACATCCAATCCTTACTATAGCAGATGGAGGTGAGGTGATAAGCATGGTGAAGTAAAAAGAAGTTTCAGAAAGACAGAAAGCTTTGTTTTCTAATGAGCAATCAAATAGACGTGCACTGTGAGACATGCAGAATAGCAGTAACTCACATTCCACAAACAGTGCAAAAACCGCATCTTCAAATTTTCAGATAGCCGTTACATGTATTTATGAAAACTTGTACTGACCTGAGTGCTCCATCTTTTGTGCTCCCTATCAAGTTGATTTATCAGTACCTCTGCAGCTTTCAATGTTTTCTGAGCTTTACTAAGTTCTGCTTCAAGTTTTGCTGCTTCTGTTGTTCTACTCTGGAACCTGTAAAACAAGCACTCTTTGTAATTGCTGTCATGAACTATTGAACTTATGAACAGCTACTTCCAAGGCAGTTTGATTGAATTTGTAATGAATGCCTTGCTTTTTGTTAATAAAGAACACAATGGTGGCAGTTCTTTTTTTATACCTTCTGCTTCTAACTGGCAGATGGGCTTGTTAGACTTTTAGCTAATCAACTTTAGATAGATGCACAGGTGAGATTTAAAAGCAGACTTGAAATACAGACTATAATGTCTGATAATCATTCCTTCTTCTACTTAAACAGCCTGACAATTTTAGTGATTGTATAAAGTTTTGTTCTGCAACTAGCAAGGACAATAGCAGGCTCAATGCTATACTATACATTTGCAACTATTTGGTAAATTTAATCTATTTAATGTTTAAACAATAATATTACTATTTCACATAGATGACTCCAGTTCAGTGCACAGTAGTCTATTTTGTAAACTAATATGAAGTAAGAACATGCCCTAAAAATCGTGCATGGTTTATGTATTATTTTGTGATGTTCAATATCTAATTAGTTTGATTAATATTTAAAATACTTGATACATTTAATACACCTATTTAAAGTAATATATTTTTATATTCATTTATAAATATATAATATATAGTATATAAAGTAATACATTTAATTCTAATATACAGTATACAATTCATCTAAGAAATCACTGTATAGCTGAATTACAAGAATTATCCAACTTTTTTTTGCAAACCACAAAACATGACTTTTATTAATATGTACATATGACAAGTTGCAAATTATTACCAATGCTAAGTACATAATAAAAAAAACCTAACTAAAAAGTTGGATTAAACAAAATCTGGAGAAAGTATAAATGTTTACCAGACCTATTTTTATGCCACTGTGAGTCATGTACTTGATGAGAGGATAAGAAAAAAGGAGATAGCTAACTAGCTAACTGTCGGGAAAGCAGGCCACCCTGAAAGAAACAGAACTGCCTCTCTTCAAGTTGCAATCAGCAGAAGTTTTGTATAGGAATGTTTCAAAACTCCTAAGGAGTCAGTGAAGTCCTCTGTGATTTAGAAGGTGAAAAACATGTTTACCTTTGACATCTACAATGGCTACAATAAAGGCTACCAACAGTCAGTAGTGAGAAGCAGGTACTTTAAGAGGCATTTATTTCATCTGATCAAGGAGATGAACAGTAATCCAATAGTATTTATCTCCACTGAGAGTATAGATAGCCTAAGCATCGCTAATTCAGATGTAAATATCTTGCAGTACAGGAAGTTACATTTTCTTAGATAAAACTCATTATTCATAGTGTAAAATCATCAGTGTTTTTTATTGATATCTTGAAATAAACAAACCAAACTTACTTATCTTTCAGTTCCAACACTTTTTGACCAACAGAGTTCAGAAGATCCTCTAACTTCTGTTTTCTGTCTTCAGTTTTCTTGAGATTACTACAAAAATGTAACATGTACTTAAGACTGTGGACCCAATGGAAAACAAGTAAATATAAAAAGAAAGTAATTTACATAGAGATAGTTCAGAGACAGTTTTTCTTGTTTTTATATTAAAACATATGTTTTCACATGTAAAAGCTTTGAATACTTCTCATCACACAGTTTTAAAAATGGAAACCAAACAACCCTTTCTTAAAGACCAGAACAAATTCTTCCAATACAGAATTTTAAGACCTGGCAAAACAATCAGTACAGATTCTTCAGGTTATGGATGGTCATACGACAACATCTTATCTTTCTGATCTTAAGGAGAAACTGATAATGCTTGGTACATTACTGAAAAGAGAGGAACCACATATCCCATAAAATAGCATGGGTTTCACTGAGAGAATACATTTAAAGCATACCTGTGATGCTCCTTTCTCCCTGACAGTATTCAGCTGAGACAGGTAACTCATGATTGTACCAAAAACAACCAAAGCTTAGCTTCCAGGAAAAAGAAGCTATTGCACAACTTACTTTTTCTCTCTCAATATGTACATTTTATTACCTATGGATGAGGTATCTTTGGTTTTTAATAAACTTCAATTCACACAGCATCACAGACTAGCTGGGGTTGGAATGTGCCTCTGGAGATCATCTAGTCCAACCTCCCTGCTCAAGCCGGAATCATGTCCAGGCATATTTTTAATATCTTCAGAGGAGGAGACTCCACAACTTCTCTGGCAGCTTGTTCCAGTGCTGTGTCACCCTCAAGCAAAGTGGCCTTTCCTCATACTCAGACTCTTCCTTGGTGGCTTTAGTTTCACCCACCACCATTGGAATTAAAAATATTTATTTTGTAGTAGAGTCTAACTTACGCTTCCAAGCCAGCCTTTTCTTTTTCCAAAGGCTGAATTCGTTCTAGGACATGGGAATACTGGATGTTGGCATTCACCCAAGCTGCTAATGGAGCAGCTGCAGCACTGGCTCGTTTAGCATTCTAAAAAATTCAGTACAAGAAAAGTTGTTACAAGAAAGTCCTTGAAGTATAATGTAGAAGAGATAAATAGAGGATAAGTAACTATAACAGATTTTCTAGTTACCAACTTAAATATGCTAATAAGCGAAGTCTTATAGGGAGCTAATCTTTTAAATTGTCACTAAGATTATATTGCAGGCCATCAATCTGTGTAAAAAACCACACTGAGTATCTTTACATCTATTAAGCTAAACTGAAATTAACTAGTTTTAAATTAATGAATGATTTATTAGACTCTTAGTGTTGCAAGAAGGCCAGAGGAGCCAGTTACAATTCCTTGGTCTGAGCTCTAATTTATAGCAGTAACAAAAATCTCTGAGTACTTGACTCCATAATGACTTCTCATCCCCCCACTTCTCAATCACCAACCAAATTCTCACTGTTGGAGGCAGTGTGCAACAGAGTAATCTGTGCTACTCTTTTATCTCTTTATATTGACAAATTCTGTAAGCAAAATTCATCCCTTTTTGTCTAAGTTCGTCCTAAAAATGATGTTGGCAAACCAGGCAATCATGTATTTTATTCTGGTCTTTTTTTGGTCTTGTTTTCATTTTATGTAATGCAATCATGAATTACCTTTGGATCAAAAGATGCCCTGTTTTTAGAAAGAAGTTCTTCAACACTCTCTCGTATTTCTTTTGAAATATTACGGGCATCAAATGATCCTATGTCCTCCCTTACACTTCTTTTGGCCAAGAAACTGTAAAAAGAATTAAATAAGTAAGTAAAGAAGAAGCAAATGTTAAAAAGGTTATTTCCATATGAAACCAAAGAATTCTGAGCACACATTATTCCTGAATACGACAAAAAGTAGTTAATATTGTAAATTAAAGTTTAATTTTAAAGCTTAAAGAAAATTCTCACCTCTTCATGCTCACCCATGATGTATCAAAAATCCCCATCAGCCGCAGAACTCCCTCTAGAATGTCTCTGATTATGTCAGGGGGCATCCGTAGTGACCGGATTTCTAACAAAGCCTCTGGTTTTATATTTCCAACAGCTAATTTAGCTTCACTAACCAGGGGCTTAAAACATGAAAACACATTAAAAAGAGAGATGAGGATACAAGAAACTGAACATTTGCCATTCCAGTTTTCATACAGTTTCTTGGGTTTTTTTAATGCTTTATCATTTAATCAACTACGATTGATGTAGATTCATGTTTACAAGTTATTAAAAGGTGGAGGTAAGATTTGCCTTGAAAACTCTGTAATTGCTATCTAATAGAACACAAATGCCAATATGACAATCTATATTTGGCACATAGAATACTGTTTTCTAAAGCATAAAAGTTTTAATACCTAAAATAATTTAGAGTAAAATTTAAGAATTGTGGGGATAAATTCTGCAAAACCATTTTGCATAGCAGGACAAGAGTAAGTCAGATGAAATCAGACGGCAAAATGTTACTTTTCTTTATCAGCTCTTACTTGAACCTCTTTTAGTTCATCTTCAATTTTTCTTTTTCTTTCTTCTATTTTTGCTGCCTCCTCTGCTATTTGGTGTTTTACTTTTTCCATTTCTGCTTTTTGCTCACTAGCACTCTGTATAAAAAAAAATAACTTTAATTTGCAAATTTACACAGATTTTATTCCTTTCGGTCTCTTACTTCTTTCTGTCTTCATTAGAATAATTTGCATTATACCAGTTACAACAAAATATCTGAGTCTATTTGATATTAGGCAGGCTGGCTAGGTAAATAAACTATAAGGAATAAGCATCATTTGCTTTTACTGTGTGTCCTTCCCTTTCTTTACCACAGACCAGATCTGTACCTCTATTTTTGAGGCTCCTTATGAACTTTTCCCCTTGCTTCTGATTTTCCATTCCTTATCAATATCAGCCTTCCTCTAAAAGCATATGTGTGACAGCCTCTGTAACATTCTTACTACATTTGAAACTACTCTTCCTGTCATTGTCTTTGTCTTCTCCCATTTCTATTTCAATTTATTTCACAACACCATTAAAACTCTATTTTTCTATCATCATCATAAAAGCAGCAGTTGTGTTGGAACTACAGCTTATTAGCCCAGAATTAGTAATCATAGAACAGTTTTTTTATTTGTAATTTTGTACCAATCTGTCTGCAAGGATAACTGTCTTCTGTCCTACATATGTATTGTAAGTTGTTTGGTTTCACTTTTTTTTTCCTGGATTTGAACTGTGCCTAGCAGTGTCTACTAGCAGACAGTAGCTATTAGCCATCTCCAGGAATCCTAAACACTTCAGTACAGCAATTAATAACAATACCTAGTATATAAAACTACAATAGAAAGGACCTTACATGTCTTTTATCCATTGAGGATAAATGTATAAAATTCATAAAATAAAATACTAATATTCTAGCCTCAGTCCACCTAAAAGATACAAGACAATGAAGCCCAGAGTTTGTTTTTCCAGTATATAGCACATTATCATCACAAGCAATTGTCAAGCTGAGTTGAAGCTGTAGCAGAAGGTAACAGATGCCTAAAAGCAGAGAAAATCTTAAGATAATAACAATCCTCTGAGCACTTAACCCAAGCTAGAGATCAGCATGTTATTGAAAATTACATTCAAATCCATAAAACATTAGCTATATAAAGCTAGATTAGACATTTCATGCAAATGAACACGTACTGAATGATCACTCTGAATAAGAAAACCTTAAAATTCAGTTGTAGGTCAAAAGCCTTTCTCTGAAAGGAGATTAAAAGAGTCTGTATGTATTAAAGCTCTCTCTGTTAGATAAGCTAGATCATTTGAAGTGACATTAAAATATTAGAGGGCACCTACACTATATGCTAACCTAAATAATCAGATTTCCATTGTGATTTTTCTGATGTCAGTGGGACCATCATGTTTCATTGCTTTTGGCCTATTCTTTGATTTTGTCCTACAGTGGAGTCTGCACTACCCACATACCTGTAATGCTACTGGACAAGAGCAGACACAGATTTAAAACTGAAATCATCAACACACCAAACCAATCATCATTATTCAAATTCATGTACAACAGGCAGATAGAGCCTAAAAGTAATAAAAACTGCCAACAGGAAGAGACTTGCAAAGATGGGAAGTAATGCATCCTTTTAGAGCCCTGTGAAACAAATGGTTTGAAAGACCAGATATTTACTTTACTGCATGCAGAGAATGTCTTTGACATTGAGTTTCAGACTGACCAGATTAAACCAGTAGCAAAAAAAATACCCATGCAGTGAACAGCAGATTCATTACAGCTTATACTACATTTATAATTCCAGCAAGTATCAATGTAGAGACCTATTGTCTACAAAATTATCGTACTTGACGGAGAAACACTACTAAAGAAAATGACAGGATTTTGGAAAAAAGTCCACCTCTGAGCTGAAGAATAAAAATTCAAAGACTGATGAATATAGAGGTATTATTTAACTTTTTCTGAGGTTAACTTCTGAGAACCAGACCTCATGAAATACATACTTTCTATTAGTCCACAAATTTAATTCCTGGTATTTGTTACTTAAAATAGTGCCACTTGTAATTATTTGGTTGAAAGTTCCTATCTGGGATAAATATAAAACTGATCAGTTTGGATTTACAAAG
The DNA here is from genome assembly GCA_013400915.1 of Pardalotus punctatus. Lineage (NCBI taxonomy): Eukaryota > Metazoa > Chordata > Aves > Passeriformes > Pardalotidae > Pardalotus > Pardalotus punctatus. Next base: position 274,719 of record VZTX01016846.1, read on the forward strand.
TTCTAGGAAAACTTTTATACAGACTAAAATACAACAGTGAACACTACTCAGGTACAAAACCTGCACTGATCTCTTCCTACTCAACCAGTTCAAACCTGATTTTAATTATATAATCCTTTGTCCTGTTGCAACTTTATTCAAGTGTCAGGGCTAATGTCTTCCCTTAGGCAAATTCTTGTAAATGCAACAGGTTTTGTAATGGTTGAAAAGAGTACAAAACACGGGCAGTTACAGAGACCAAAGACAGAAAAACACTGTTTTTTTTTCTTTTTTTCCCCCCTTTTGATGTGATTGTATACACCACCTGCATAGATACTGTAATTTCTTGAAGAGCAGCATCAGCTTCATCCTGCTTTGTTTTGAGTAAAATGCTTTGCTCTCCAGCCTTCCTGTTCAGTTCATCTACCAGGGCTTTAGCTTCATTCAGCTTTGAAACACCTGCCTATAAAAGTTTATAGGAAGCACATATTTACCAACAAGTTTTAAGTGAATTTAAATGGAAGTTTGCTACAAATAGTATGGACAAACTAAGAGTAATGTAAACTGCTTTTCTTTTTTTTTTAATTGATTTTCACATTTTCTTGACATTATTTAACCTAAAAATGACATCTGGCAGTTCTAGATGTGTCGCTCTAAGATCTATTACTACATCAAGAAGATATCTCAAAATAATAAACTTTTAATGAAACAACTAGCACATCATCTTCTTCCCAATAATTCAATAGCATTTCAATTAACTGATATTAACCCAATGTAACTATATCTCCCCAAAAAGCAAATCTATAAAAATTAAACAGAATGAAACAAAATAGATTATCTGATTTCTGCATATTTGTGCACTTTCTAAAGAACATAGATATATACAAAATGAAGTCTCAATTATGCTTAACTATTTTCTTTACTCACACTTTCTACATTATTTACTTGACGTTAATTATATAATAGCAATATATCAAGATAAATTTGAAAAAAAAATTACCCGGACGATGTTTTGATTTAGGATGTATATCTCTAATTTTCATGTAAGTTATTACATTTATTTAACCAGAGCACTTAACAAGTAAATGAGTGCTTATCACAAACAAATACCAGTTACTTTCTAAATAAACCAAAAAGGCAATTTCTATTATTACAAGTGGAAATCTTGCTAAATTGCATACTACAGTGATAGAAAAATATTGGCAGGCAGAATAAAAGCAAAGTAGAATACAAGGCAAGAAGTAGAATACAAGGCAATGAGGTAATTTCGTTTTGACAAGATTTTAAGAAAAAAATATGGATTTGCAAGTGTGGTTCTGAATAGCTGCAAGGGTCACTGAGAAGAGGAGCTGAGAAAGAGATGGGAGAAAGGTAAAGATAAAAGTTATTCTAAAGGACCATACAGATCTTTCCAAAATATACTGGGGGGAGGGAAGTAGATGTGACTGGAAAGATACCAAATGGGTTTCAAAAATAAGGATGTTATACGTACAGCACAGGAGTAAGACTACACCTGCAAGAAGAACTGCATTTGGTCTTACAGCTGTCCAAAGGACCGATGTGTGACAAAGGAATTCAAAATCAATTCCAAAATACAAAAGGAAAAAAAAAAACACAACACAAGGAATCTTGGTCAAAGCTACATAAGAGCACCACGAGGTTAGCATGGAATGTAACAGTTTGTTGAACTAGAAGGGTGTGAAAATCACATGAAGTAGGAACTTGCTGTCAAAATATAAAGAAAGGGATGGAATACGAAGCTACAAAGGGAATATTTATAAAAGCAGAGAGCTTCTATTGATGGAAAGATGATGACGGGCTTTTAGCAACACTATTCCAACATACATGGGTGAAAAAATTTAAAGTGTTTTCAAGTACTTTTTACTCTTCCAAGAAAACATGCCCAGTCTGATACATTCTTGAGGAAAAATATTAACAAAACAAGAAAACCTTTTTTCACTCTTTCAGGCATTTGAACAGAGAAGGGCATTAAAAATTCCTACGATTGCTCTCCTGAAACCACAGCATGAGCATATGCCAGTAGAGGACACATCACAGAACCATGTTATCATTAATACGCAAGACATTTCCTAATGCAAGAATATATTGAAAAGCCATATTTTAAATGTTTTAAACACATACCTGTAAGTGGTTCTGCCTTTTTATTAGCTCTCTTCTTTTACTGCTATTGATGGTACTGTACACATGAAGGAATGTCATATACCTGCTAGGCGTTGCTCCATATATTTTACATGATTCATGGATTGCCAAAAATGATTTCAGAAAATCAGAATCACCTGTACAACACCATTTGTTATATAGAAAAACTTATACTGAATTTTATCTCACATTAAAATAACTAAGAAACATCAACAGAATATGCTTGCTTTTTGAGATATGAATTAAAATTATGAATTAAAATATCACAAAGACTTTTTTAAAGTACTCTCAGGGAAACAACATGTAAGTACATTTGAAATGCCTATTTCTCATAAAGAAATATACTGAAATTGTTTGATGTTTGGAAAAGCCAGCAAAATTAATTGCAGATTACTAAGGGCTAATCAAATCAGAAACTACTTCCACAAAAACTGAATTTTAAAATACTTGGACTTTTTTAGAAATAAAGCCCCTGTGTTTTCATCTTCAAGTTTTTAATAACAAGAATAATAACTGGTAGGTCTACTAAACATTACCTGAATGCTTTTTCTTAACTTCCTTATGTGCTTTTCCAGTCTCTTCTTGTTCATCTGAATCATACAGAAGCATTTCAGGTATCTAAGAAAACCACATAATTTCACATGAAAATTTCAAATAATGATAATTTGAGTTAAAATTTAAAGAAAAACAAAAACCCACAAACCTTCAATCTAGTTTCTCTTTTATAAAGACTGAAAATTTTACACTTACTCAGAATAAGGAACCTACAGAATATTTATAGCATTAGAATGATAAATTCTGCCTTTCCATGTCACCGATAACTTCCTATTCTCTCAGAACTTCACCTGACATGGGGGAAGCTTCTAGAAGCCTCTCACAGAAGTCACCCCTGCAGGCCCCTTTCTACCCACCGAAAACCTTGCCACACAAATCCAACACAATTGGCTTTAAAATTTTGCTTATAGTCTGTTTGCATTTTGTTCTTAAATGCTGTGCTCTATCAGAGTCGTAACAGTCAGCACGTTGTTCAAGTCAGCTCACACAGAGAACAAAACCTAATGTTACTGGTAAAATAACACTAATAATACTTAATTGTCCTGCAGAATTGTCTGCCTTTGTAAGAGTGTACAAATGGATTAAATAAGTACAGTGACAATTATTCATTTACAACTTTAAATATCTTGACCTTATTCACCAGAGCTCAGTTATATTTAGAGATACTAATTTAAAGTCACAATTAATGCGATTTACCTTCTTCATACTGTCTTCTGACCAGGCTTCCATCCACAAAACCTGACATTTCTTATATAGTGCTGGATTACTTTCACAGTTTATTGTGAAATTTAAATTGGTAGGATCCATGATCAAGACAACATGCAGATTTTGTTGGATCCCTAAGAAAATGTAATATATTAAATCTGACTATGTAATGGTAGATTTATTGTAAACACACCATAATTTACTTTCTTGCAAATACTTATCACAAGGTAATTTCTGAAATAAAAGAGCCCATAGCACCAAATCACACCAGGACAGGAATGTTTATAAATAGAACCTTATTTAGTATCATGAATTCTCATATATACTACAGTGTATTTTTAATTCTGAAGAGCTGACAGTGCTTAAATAGATACCACTAATTCTCATTCCAATTCAGGTAACCAATAAAATAAATCAGAAGTAGTTCCATGGCCTGCTACTGTGACTGTATTGTTTCAGTCATATTCTTTGATTTATTTGTAAACTATTTAATCTTCTTGTTGGGCCAATGAAGAAACACAAATAATTATGAAACCTATCTGTAAACTTGCTTATGATTAGTCAGAATCCAAAGTGATTTCTCTGTGTAATTGACAAATAGAAGAAATTTCTGTTACTAGATATATATATATATATATAAGCTATACAAACCAGAAAATAAAGGGAAAAAAGCTTTCTTCCTTCTAATTACTTTCAACATCAGATTTCATAACATTTGTTGAACATTCATCAATGCAAAATTTCAGATAGAAAAAAAAAATTTTAAGGTGAGGATTCTGCACCCTCAAATATCACAAATATCATTATTCCTGCCTGGTATTTAATAACTAACTAAAAGTCAAAACTGCACACATTAGAAGGACCACACTAGAAATTATTTGTCCATTATTACACCATGTTTTAAACTTTGTAATAAATTATAACTTATAATTCTGCTGACATACGGTTTGTGAAATAGTTGAAAATTGGTCCTGTAAATCCATCTTGCGAAGCTTGATCCTTCAGAGGTGATAGCAATGATTCTAATTCTTCTATTTTATATAGCCCAGGAACTTCTCCTATTTCAAGAATGAATTTAAGTCAGATAAAATACACTATAATTCTTCAAATTTCTTTGAAGGCTTCCTTTGAATCCTCTGTATAGACAATTCAAATACGGTATTATTCGCCTATTTCATGAGTATTATCCCATGTACTTAATCACTCTTTTCATTATATCATGAAAACAAAAAAACAAATTATAGTGATTCTACTTAACAGTCTACTTTGTTCATATTGCTGAAATGTGTTTGGAAAAAGCTCATTCAAATCTTCCCAAAGGCAGTGATCCAAGACTACATACAAAACAAATCAAACCAGACTTTCTCATACACCAGGACACAGAAACATGAAAGTGAGTAGTCATCCAGATCCTCAGATGAAAACATTTAACACTGGATGATGAAAATCTGATATTGTAAGTAGATTTGGGGTTGCACCAAACAGGACAGAGAGACAGGAAAATCCGATGCTCTTATCAATCAGCACTTAAACTACTGCAGTTCCAAAAAAAGCATGTAGCAAGTTAGACTCAGTCCTTCAATGATCCACTCTCTGATCCAGGAACAAAACTGGACAGTAAAATAAAGTCACTTTTGTTATTGTTATTTATCATCTCATTACTTCCAGAAAAGTGAGCTTTGCTGGTGCCCATTTAAGCAAAGGACTCATTCTATACAATCCAGTAAAGCATTGGAAACCTCACAATTTTGAATTTTAGCATAAAAGAGAAGCTATAGAATAGACTGCATTCTCATTTTGCTGTCACACTGTTATAACAAAGTCCTTTGAAACGAGTTAGAGGAACTGAAAGCACCTGTAATATAGGGTAGGTCAAAGGAGAGCTAAGTGAACTATTATCAATCAGGTTCTCATGTACAAGCACTCTAGCTAAAACAGCACAGAAAGCTAACTAAACCTGATAGAGACATAAAGTTAGAAAACATCATCTAATTCTGCCTCATTGAGCTAACTCTGTGTGGTAAATAGTACCATAATCTCTTTGGACTTGACTCACCTGAGGCCAGTAAACTGTTGACCATCTCCAGAAATGTGGGATGAACAAACTGATAGTCTTCAAGCAGCAATACCACCTGCTGTGCTTCAATGCCTGCAAGCTCCATCACCTAGAGGCAGGAAAAACATTTAAATCTCAGTGTATGGAATATATGTATTGCTCATAAGAGGATGATAATTATACAATATCCTGAGTTGGAATGGACCAACAAGAATCATCGTTCCTTGACTGCGTATTACACACACATTTTCTCCACCACATCCACAATATTATATATTTACAAAAGATTTCTAGGTGATTCAGTTATATGAGATACCAAACATAAAGAACATTCTGCCTAGATATACAGCTTAGTAATGAAAAATAATTAAAACAGACTCTTTCATAGAGTATATTTATATATATGGCTCAATGATAGAAATGTATCACTCTTTTGTGTAGGCATAGATCTAGAATTTTCTTTAGCATTGCTGAAGGTAAGGAGAAACTCTTGATTAAAGGTTTGCATTTGGTTTTAAATAATATGTACACTTTCATCAATGGCTAAAACTTTATTTGATTCAACCACTATTAACTGGCAGATCATAGTAGAGACAGAAAATGAAAGTATATACCAATACAGATATATATAAATGAAAAAAACCCTTTCCAATATTCATATAAACTACATTTTATAAGTTCTACAACACTCAAAAAGAGCTCTGGTATTCCAAAAAGTAGAGTTTCAGTTACTTACGATAAAGAGCAGTATATGCATATAGACATTGAGAACTTCTAAAAATCTACTTGTTTCATTTACTTGTTGCTATTTTGCTTCTCCTAAAATATCTCTTCACACAACAATCTTATGTCCTTCAAAATTCCCATATTCTTTTTTTTTCTTTAATATACACCTACAACATTACAAAATGGAAGAAACTGAGCAACTTACATATTTAAGATCGCTTTTGAACTGCTTCAGCTCATAACCTCTGGAAATTTTGGGAGTAATCAGAACAGCTCCATGCATATGACTAACTAAAGAGGTAACTGTCCGACGACCCACACCACTCCGTCCTGCCAAAAGAAGTGATCCTCCAGGGAAACTCAGCACTCTGTCCACTTTGGACATGTAACTGAGGACTTCATGGAACAGTAAAATATCTATCTCTTTTTTGTCCCGTCCATAATGAATGATACCCTATTTAAAAAAAGAAAGGAAAAAGAAATCTGATCACTAATAATAAATAAGAAAACATGCAACATTTAAACACTGAGAATAAAAAGGCTTAAAAGCTTAAGAGACCACATTGGTATTCATTCTGAATAAATTATTTTTCTGACAGAATTTAGATACCTCACATACCCTTTCTGAGTAATGAATATATCAATAATTAACATATCACACTATACCTGGCACTAGAATACCCTGGAAGTCTTTGATATATTGAAATAGGAATCTACCACTGAACTAATTAAAATTGAATAATGGACCAGAACAAAGTCTGAGCTGTGTCTCCGACTACAGATTCATTAATTAATAACTTGGAAGAGTGTTTTAAGCACCTAATTGCTGCATAATTGCAGACTATGGAAGTTCTTAGTGAAACACACAGAGAAACAGATCCTAAGATTAAATTCTGACCTTGTTATACTTAATGAAACCTTATTCTTGAAGCCCAATGTAACTGTGTAGTCAGAAAAAAGAAAAAAAAAACCAACAAACTACAAACTCTCTCCTTACTAAAACTATTGAATTTCATCATTTCCCACATAGTCTATTGGTCACAAGTTGGCACTTAAGGAGAAGGAGTGGATTCCCATCTGCAAGAGCAGTCCATCAAACACTATGACTAAGGGTAACAATCTCAAAGCTCTCATCCTAAAAACAATATAGCCTAGAAGAGTTAAAATGTTTGCATTTCCTCATCAAGCCCACTTTTTGTACTTCACTGCTTAAAAGCACACCAAATCTCCAAACAGGCCATTTGCATTTCTTCAAATAAAAATTATGTTACCAAATTGCAAATTCAAAAAGTAATTATTTAGTAAAACACTTAGGTACTCAAACAATACACAAATATGTATGGACAAAAATGTTTCTCAAAATGTTGGTTCATCAAAGTGTTGTAAATCAGCAGCAAATGCACCTGAGTTTTCCTTAAAATAACCTTGCTACATGATACTTCATCCTGCCTGCCACATAGCATGACAAAACTTCCCTTACTCCACCACATGCAAAAGATGATTCTTTGAACAAGAAACAGACCCCGCCATAAACCTGGTGCTTGCATGTTACTTCTTGCAAAAACTGTCTAGAATCATTGCTGTGAACCCTTGCTGAGTATATTCTTTAATCATGTCTCACTTTTTGAATAACATCTTTCAGGTCTGTTGAATTTAGTCGGCCAAGTGCCCTCCCATGTGGTGGTAGTGCCTGTCCTGGTGCATTGAATGCCTCTTGAGAAGCTCCCCAAGTTACATAAAAGGTATCTGTGAAAAATAAAGGAAACATTTGAAACTTTAGGTGTTCAACTCATATGCTAACTTGATTAGGCAGTTCCTAAACAAATATTTCAAGTTTGTGGTATGCTTCAAATGGCTTACCTGCCATATTGTCCAGAACATCTGAGCCCCAATCACCTTGAAACACTTTGATTAAAATGTTATCAAATACATGAACTTCTTTCTTGCCAACAATTCTGTCACGGAACAAGCGACGTGCTTCATAAGCAAGAACTTCCAATACAAAGTCTGCAGTTTGTATCAATGAACCTACAAAATTTAAGGAGAGAATTAATTTTATATACTTGTAACAAATGTTCAAATTTCCACTTCAAAATATGAAATTGAAAATGAGCAAGAGAAATTACATACCAGCAGGAAAGCATCAGTAAGGAAGAAATAAGAGAAAAAGTAAACATTATGAAGTGCTTTTTAATAATATCTTTACAGATCATTACAAGATAAAATTAAATGTATTCTATTAAAACAAGTTCTCTCTATTAAAACAAGTGTCAGCTTCTAACAAAAATTAATAAGGTGTTGCACACGAAGTTTATATTAAGAGTCAAAATTCCAGGCAATCAAACCAAGAAAATCCAAAAGACATTTTTAAACGGGAAGAGAAACACTGATAACAAATACTAAATAAAAATAAATACCCAAAATAGTCTGTATTAGAAAATGCCACTAGAGACTCCAAATCTTAAATATTCTTCACAAACGTGAAAAGGAAGATGAGTAAATGAAAAACCATGCTGTTCATCACTGGAAAAGCACATGAATATGCCAACATTAGATACAACTAAGAAGTCCTTAAATGGGCTGAGATTACCCATTCATCAACAGTCAGCGCAGCTTTTGTGACATCATTCAAGCTGCATTTACCCTTTCATGATCCCAGAAAATAAGTGCAAAGGGAGCACAACATTCTTATCACTTTTATCCTCTTTAAGCAGCCCTCTATGCAACCTTTAATCAATATATGAGCTAAAACATAATGAGTAATAGTTCATGATCTAGTAATAATACCAATTTCAGAGACAAAAACAAGATTAGAAAGCAGCTTGTGCAGTATGTGTATAAACCAGGTTTATACAACCAGGAATAGCAGGACAGGCTCAGGGAACCCTGAAAACAACACATATGCTCAAAAAAAACCCCAACCCAAAACACGAAAAACCACAGAACAAAAGTGGGGAGTAGGGGGCACAGTTCAAGCTCCCATAGCAGAGAATGCAGCCCCAGCCTACTAACTTCCTGTAAACCATAAATAGCTCCCACACATATTTTAAAACACCACCGGATTTTTAAAAACTTGTTTACTCTTATGTTACAGAATGTACCGTCAGGCATTTTTTCCTTCTGTTTAGTTACAGACAGTTCACAGTTTAGAAAGATGAACGAGTTACATGTGGAGTCAACAGCAAGACTGACATCAATAATAATCTAGGCCATTTTAGAACTGCTTTATTTGAAAACCAAGTAAGTGACTTACCACCTTCTAAATTGTATCTGAATAAACCAAGAACCCACTGAGTAAGAATACATGGTGTAAAAAGGTAATGACTGTGATCATCAACGGTGAACTTTGCTCGTACCTAAAAATGGCAGTTAAGGGAAGGAAAAAAAGTGATACTGTAAAATGTAAAGTACTTTTCCTAAGATACCAGATAAATTAGTTTTGTAGTTGGTGTACATTTAGATATTTTATAAATGCACTCCTTGTTTAAATCCTGTTTTCTGACCACAAAATATTTTTCTGTACCATTTTTGATGGAAACATCTGCACATCTCACCTAGGACTGTTACTGCAGTATTAGTAGACAAAATACATAATTTTTAAAAACAATATAAAATATGAAATGCAAAGGAAACAGTGAAATGTAATAAAAACCTACCTAAATTACTAACATTTTCTCACTAAAACCTGCCTAAATTAGTAATGCTTTCTCACTACAAAATACTTCATACTTACTCTTCTCCCAGAGAGGATATTTGAATTTACAACTACATCTTTAATTCAAAGAATAACTGCTTTCATCAGTTATCTGATCGCAGCATAATGAGGTTTAAACTCAGATTTCTTAGAATACATTGATAATGTCATATGAAACCTCCTGGTAACAGTGACTAAACCCACATTCCAGTCATAAAGGTCAGTTTTGTATCATGGATCTGCCTCGATGGGGACATTCACACATTCTACAGCAAGCACCCACATCCCCACAGTACCTACCCCAGTGAGGCTATATACTGATTAAGAAAAGCAAGTACTTAAGCATTTTGCTAGATAGAAGTCCATAAAATTTCAAGTGGGAGGCTAAAATGAACTTGTGTATCTAAACACCTATTTTTAAGTATACAATTTTAATAGGTAGTCCTTGATGTTTGTAAAGCACTCCACCCTCATATCACCTTCTCTCTTCATAACAGAATCCAGAACAACTGGGCACACAACAGTTGCACTGTCTGCTCACCCATTAAGTAGGAAAACACTACTATACTCATTTTATAGAACAGGACCTGAAAGTACAGAAGTGTTAAGATGAGTGCAAAAATCCTAAAGTAAGCTTGTGGGAGAGCCAGAGCACTTACTGCTTACTCAGCTTTCTTCTAATACCTAGGATTTACTGCAAAAAAGAAGCTCCAAAATTGATATCAACATTATTAAAAACACATAAACTTGGATTTTAATACTGATAAACTTTTTTACTCACTTGTTAATATCAAAAGCTTTTTTTTTTTTAATCTGAATTCTCCATCTTGAAAAAGGAAAAAGGTTTCCATACCTGTTCATATACTTGAACCATAGATCCTGCTAGCTGATGTATTTTTGGTAAAGAACCCCAAACAGCATGATTCTTTAGGTTTTTCTGTAGTACAGTTTCCAAGTAGGCACTATAAATAGTTTGCAGTTGTTCTCTTTCTGGATAGCTAAAAAGTAAAAAAAGCTAATCATTAGGGACTTCTTTTATTTAATTAAAACTGAGTTAAACTTATATACACAATTACTGAGAAATTTCAATGAACAGCATTTCTTCCAGCAGCTAAGTAAAATTATGATTTTATTGCAATAGGCCACTCTCAGAAACTTTCTAAATACATCCATTTTCTAAATACACACCTGTTGATATGTGCAAACTTAAAAACAAACAAACTTCAATTCCTCTAATTTTTTAACCAAACAGCATCTTAACATAAAGATGCAGAAAGCAGTTTAGTGAAAACAAAATTATCCAATGAGAAACATATTTCAGACACTTTACTATCAACAAGCAGCTACAGATTCCTCTTAGCTGGCCTTTGGTGCCAATAGATACCAAACAGCACCAAATCTGACTATCCCAAACTGTTAGAAAAGATGAAAGACTAGAACAGCCACATCTTTGTAAGGGCTTAATTGACAAGGGGTCCTTATAAAGAGAGGCTGAATCTGAGTTCTGAGAGTTAGACTAATTTACATATACTTACTCAATTGCACAGAGACGAACAATAGAAGTAAATCTTGAGGTAAGTTTATGTCTTCCTAATGTTCCTCCAGCTGACATGGAAGCCACAATTTGGATGTTTTCTAAACCAACCCATTCCAGATTTTCATCATAAAATCCTTGATATGTAAGAACCTTTAACAATTAAATACTTCATTAAAAGAAAGTCAACAGGGTTGACTTATATCATAAGAAATAAAATATAATAAATAAAATATAATAAAATATAATAAACTATAATAAAATAGTGACGTATACCATTATTTCTGCTTCCTTAATTGCCTGAGGTGCCTTACTCCTCACAATTTTATGTCAGCTGCAGACCTGCAGGACTCCATTGTCCAGATCATTAATGAAGATGTTAAACAAATACTGGCTTCCAAGTAGTCTCTGTACCATTGATGAACACCCTCTGGGCCTGGCTCTTCAGTCAGCTTTCAACCCACCTCACTATCTGCTTATACAGCCTGTATCAGCAGCTTTTCTTGTGAGAATCTTTTGGGAGACGGCTTCAATGGTCTTAGTGAAGTTGAAGTAGACTATATTCACTCTCCTCCCCTCATCAAGCCTGACTTTCCCCTGGTGAATCCATGCTGACTAATCCTGGTGATTTTCTTATCATTCATATGTCTACTGCATTGTAACTCACTGAGATGAGCACTGTCTTTATTTATAAATATCAGCCAAATAAAAATGGTATCTTATTTCTGGCTGACACCTACATAATCTATTAAAGCACAAACAAGACTAATGCCAACAGAGATGCAGGATTTTAACTCTGGAATTAATCGATGTAGGTATTTACTACATACATTAAAGTATATCCAGTACACTTGAGTCTCTTTATAAATAATAGACATAAGTGTTCACCTGCTGCAGAAAAGCCACGAGAGTGCTTGTTCCCCATTTATCAGGTTTGGGTAGATTGATGTCTTTTAAGTACAAAACAAGCCTTTCACAATCCTTTGGTCTGTACACTCGTCCAGTGTTTGTACTGATTACAATGCAAGTTTGACTCAATTTTTGTAGAAGATGTTGAGAAGTAGTCTGTGCACTGCAGTGAACGGTAGCAATCTGAGTGGAGCGGAGCTGAGAAAATGCATAGTGCAGCAGCATCCTAGAAAAGCAAACATGTACATACAGATAGACATAAATAAATTAAAATGCTGTGTATCTGAAGATATTTTATAGTTTTTGAATTAAAATGCATATACTACATCCTGTATTAATAGAATAGGTGAAACATGAGGTTTGCTGAATTCAACGTTCTTGCCTTTAAAACTGTAACATTTTCCATTCACAAAATTCAATAAAAGCGTCGCGTATACAGCTACATAAAACAAACAGCTAATCCAAATACCTTGATTATAGTAATCCAAACCACCTAAAAAGGGAATCTAATATAGGCAAGAGGATGTGCTAAATTCCGTTGCCTGCACAAGGCATCTGGAGCCTCTCAACATGAGACTTGATCTCACGTGGATCTCTCTAATCTGTTGCTCCATGACAGTAGGTTTTCCAAAGATCCTGTTTCATATCTAAAAGACATCTGCATTCAGATGTCTTAGATGCACAGCTGACAGTCTGAACTGTCCCTGTAGAACTTCAAAAGAATTTACCTATTTGCCACGACAGAAGGTTTGTTTAATTAATGACCAAAACAAGCCATATTCTATCAGAAAATCATATGATAAAAGCATTATAAAAACTATTACAAATTCTGTCAAACCACTAGAAGTATATTTTACTTAAAATAGGAACTAGTTTTTACCCCTTTCCGCATCCTTCGGGACCCACAAGAAGAAACGGCTGCTTATTATTAATATCTAGCCACGGTCTAAAGTAATCTAAACCCCTCTGCATGTCAGGGGTTTGGATGACAGGAAGTGTCTGGAGATTAGTGAAGTCATCGGCTGTTAGATTTTCAGGTTTTTTCAGCTGATACAGCATTAGCTCTCCAGTGTCAGTGTCATAATATGTGTCCAGGGGCTTTCTCGGATCGGGAGGAGACTCTTGTGCCCAACTGAAGATCTTTAAAAAAAATAAAAAGAAAACTTCAGTTCAATCCATACTCCTAACAACAAGATCTACCATATTGTGCTAGTCTAAAGAGTGCCCAAAGAATACTTATGCAAAATCAAACATATAATTCTTTGATTTGATAGTTTAAGGCCACCTTTGAAAATTCAATCATATCATGCATATGCTTTATGATTAAGTCCTTAACTAAACAGTAACATATTACTCTTCCATTTTTCATAATACAAAGAAATTAAATTACATTGTATTTAGAAAAGCTTTACAAGTTGTTGGGTTTTTTTTATATTAGGGAACTTAATAAGAAGAATCATGAGGTAACTCATTCACATGCCTGAATAACTAATTCCTAGTGCGGAGTCTAAACCTAAACCAATAGCCCAGTATATACATTATAGCTCATGGCTGTCTTTTGGAAGGAACTATTTCCCTCTCTCCAACACAAAACCCAAGTGTGATTGTGAAAATAACTATCTCCAAGGTCAGTGTTCTCAAGCCACTATGGACCAGTACACCCACATAGTTTTCCAACACTTTTGCCTGGCCCTTGTACTCTCAAGTATCTACACAAAGACAGAACCACACACCAGAGAATACAATACAAAACCTCAATGTAATGCCCTAAGAATACCTCCCTGGTGAGCTGTAAAGTCCTCATATTAATTTTTCAAGTATTCTGAACAGAAAAAAACCCCAAAAAATAAATCAGAATTACATACACAGTGCATATAGACACGCACAATCTGCTACAGTGGGTGCTTGCACTAAGCAATACGGATAAAGACATTTCAGTATCTTGGTGCAGGACCAAAGAACTGCTATGTGGGATAGATGCAATGTATCAGTGACACATAAAACATTACTTCTCAGCTATTTCCCCACAGATAACACAAATTAAAATCAAATTAGAGCACAGAGATTACCTCTTTTGCAAATTCTTGTCGTGACTTCATGTTGAGATTGCCACCAAGACCACGTAACAAGTTAATAATAAACTGCCCACGATCAGTACTCCCATGAAGATGAGACAGTCCATTCATCACAGTTCCAACTAAACTTGTTTCTACCACAAAGTCATTCTGTAAATTGAAAATTGTAGTAGATTTAAATATATTCCTCGTTATAAATGTGATGTGTTCCTAGAACGCTATTATTACTCATTACTTTTTGACATTTCCACAAATGACAAAAGACATGAACGCTGCTATTGTTCTAGAAAATGCACTTGGCATTAAATTATTTCCAAGCATTGATTTGGAAGTTTTAATTCCAGAAGACGAGTTCATGTAACTTAGGATAAGCAATCAGAACTTTCCTCACGTATTTTCAGAATCTATAAGGAATAAATATAACTGTATACTGGAAATCTTCCTTTTGAACAGATTCTTTATGGATTTTGCTCTTTAGCACCAAAGGGGATTTGCAGCCAGACGAACCATGTCATGCTTTTTCCTTTGATACTGTAAAAGTGTAAACAATGCCATGGGTGAAAGAACTAGGAGGAAAAATAATTAGGAGAAAACAACAAGAACATACATGTTCCCCAAGGGGAGATAATGAAGGTCTCTTAAAACACTAGCACACTGGCCACAGCAGTGGGGAAGTCTCCTAAAAAATATTTTGTCTACATAAGCTACCTGATCAAGGCAAATCCAAGTCCTTCAGAAGGGGAGTCTGTTAAGCCTCTAGAATCCTTCAGAAAATCTAGCATATACAGAACAATTACCATGACATACATCCCAGGGTCCCAGAATCCAGATAATATAGAAAGTTTCAGACTACCCTTTTTATAATATTGTAATTACCTATTACTTTTTACCTATTAAAACATTTTTCAGTTAAGGTTTTGAGTAGAATCCTAAAGAGCTAAAGTTACATACTTAAATCCAGGACAGATTTGTAGGAGCTGCTAAAATTTAGCATTCTGAAAAGTCAAAATACATTTCCAGATATTTCTCTAGCACTCTTACAACGTTATATTTCTCCTCAACCTATTACAATTTTCAGTGTATACTGTGCAACTTCTCAGATTTTAGCCATCTTTTTTTCTGATAGACAATAATACCAATCTAAAAAAGAACATCTTCACTTTTTCTTTTCTTTTAGTTTAGATATTCAAGTTTTTTAGATGTTTGAAAACATATAGAAAAATATCTGGTGTGGAATAACCAAATGCATGTTATTTTTGTCAAATTTAATATCTGTCTTTATTAGTTAAAAAGATATTACATGTTTCAAAACTTTAGGTACAGCAATCAGTTGTTGGGAACTTAATAGGAAAGCTCCAGAATTAACCATATAAAGGAAACAGCACCACTAATGTGGTTACAGCACCAAGCCTGCCAGACTACAAGAAGGGCTTGGATAATGCTTTCAGGTTCACAGTCTGATTCTTGAGGTGATCCTGTGCAGGGCCAGGAATTGGACTTCAGTGATCCCTGTGGCTTCCTTCCAATTCAGGATATTCTAAAATTCTAGAATTCTATCATAAAGCACTGAGTTTCTTTTTCTTTTTCATACTTACAATTCAAAAATTAATCTGAATTATCTATTCAGTGCTAAACTAGAAAAATGGATCATACTTAACAGAAGCTGAAATTTTAAGTGTTCATTTACTAACCTTCTTTACAACCCAGTTTAAAGCCTTTTCAAAATAGTCCCCAATCCAATTTTCAAGGTTGTATCTGCATTCTTCAGGCTGACTTCTTAGCCAAGACTTTATTAGAGCATTAAGATCTGTATCTTCATCACTGAGTCAAAGCAAAGAAAGATTCAGATAAATACAAGGCATTCACATCTTTAAATAGACTGTTTCCAAGGAACAACAAAATTCCAGAAAAAATCTGGTAAAATACTTTAACAATTTCTAACCAATATTCAGGCTCTCCAACAAAGAACTCACCATGTCTTTTTGAAAAAATTGTGAGGTTAAGTCAAAATATTATAACAAACAACACAGAAGGGATACACAACCTAAAGAAATTTCCCCAGTGACTGGCTTCCTAAGTGCAAGCAACTAACCAACTGCTCCCTCCACTAGAGAATACCTTTCAAGGAAAGTACATTTGCTTACTTTAAAAGTGTGTAATACTCCTGTGACTTACCTCAGAAAGATCATTCCCATTCGAGATATTGTAGCAGGAGATGCACAGCTAAGGTCATGAGTTTCAAATAGAAAGTTGACATTTGAACCAAACTGAATCCTTTCTCCACTGGGCATAGTCAACAATTTGTTGTCATCCAAAACAGAATTCAAAGATTCAATCCATTCAGGATCAATATCACCATCACAAATTATCCATGAAGTAATATCTATTTCCAGACACAAAAATAAAATATCAAACCCAAGAAAAACAGTTAAAAAATACCACCCCTTGCTATCTTAACCCTATTTATTATTCTTTCTTCATTATGATTTAAAGTTCTGTGAAGACACCACTCCTTACATGCTTTACCTTCTGCTCCCTATTTTTGCTTTCTTATCACAAAATTTGTCAAGTATGCACCAAGGCTCTTGACTGCAATTGTTACCAGAAGCTTTTCTTGCCTTATGCCATCCCCAAGCAATAACACAATATAAAGGCGTACCTGAAAAGGCACGATTTCAGTAATTTCAGTGTCATGACCTGTAAGCCCCTCACAGACGTACCTTGGGGCTCTCGCACCACTTGCCGAGCACTGCTTGTGAGTACCCCATCAGACCATTCCCTGGTGTCCATGTCAATACGGCCCAGCAACTGATGCCGAGGCATGGCTTTGGGATTCATTGTGTACTGCTTCACTACTTTGCCAGTTTTACCAAGGGCTGTCTTCAACATCCGCCAGAGAGTTGATTTACCTCCGCCACTTGGACCTACAATGACTACACCTGTTCTTTGACGCAGTTGCTCATATAACTCCAAAGCCTTCTTGATCTAGACAACGGAAGAGATAACAGTTATGTGAAATTGTAAAGCTGCATCAAACATGTTCTTTTATAGTATTTCTGTGATTTACTTTGTATGCAGACACTTTCTATAGCTTTGGTTTTTTAAACAATAGATACTTGCAGAAATAATCAAAATTATGCTACTAAAGTTTATGAAGAAATTTATTTTACATGTTAAAAGCATTTCACTGAATTACTAATATAAAAATAATAGCAATCTTAGGGCATATTTTTAATGAGAATTTAACAAATTTTCAGTCACAAAACTTCGCCCAGTTCCAAAGCAAATAAATAAAAACAAGACAGAGAACTGCTTGAGAAAACCAAGTATTCACATATTTAATTCTTTCACTGTCCAAAATATTCATTGGTATTTGTACCTGGCTTGAATGAAACTATGTCACATGTTCACATCTTAATTCTCCTTGCACTATTTTTCTTTCAATTACATAACTGCTTTGCCATGCTTCAAACACACATCTAATTTTTGCATACATGTAATTAGAATCTAACTACCAGTTATTCTCTACTTTTTAATAAAAGATTTTTCAAAAGAAAACAGAAATGTATCAGATAAATTTAATATTAATCAGTTGTATTTCAGAATAATACTGCTTTGTTGCTGTAGTTGATGTTTACCTGTGTGCTTATAATTTCCAAATTTGCTTCTTCAAAGACTTGTTGTAAAGCTGCAGTTAACTCGGCATATTCCACATCTTTAGAATCAGTGCCAGGAAATACATCTTTAACCAGCTCATCAAAACGTGTGCAGTCTGCAAATGTAAGCTTTGACGTGGTGTTCAGCCGCAAAGCTTGAACCACTATGTGACTTTCATTAACTGGAAATAAAAACAAAGCAAACAGATCAGTTTAGGCTATTGTTGGGTTTTTTCTCCTTTGAATATATCAGAACCCGAGTCAACACCACTCAGTTGAAAGCAGAACTGGAGCATAGATTACATTCCAGTTTATCTACCATTCTACTTGGAAGCTAGGCATAGTTAGGCATACTTACTGTAAGTATGATATATGCCCACATATGCATTCTATACAGATAGGAGGTGGTTATGATGCTGACCAGATGCAAACCATTTGTTATACTAAGATTTGCAGACTTTCAGATATATGCAGTTTAAACAAACAAGAAGCAGTAGCTGTCTCCTAAAGACGTGAAATGCTCATCCATTCCACACTCTTAATTCCCTCTCATTTAACACCTCAACAATTTTTTTAAAAAATTTTAAAATACAGTGACTCAGTCTAGTCTAATACACTTCTATCATTTCTACCTATCCTTACATTTGTCCCTGTCTACAAAACTAAATCTAATGCCGTGTGACAATTTTTGCAAAACTCAAACAGAATCAAAATGGTCTGATAACTAATGAATAATGACAGCATCAGTGGATCAACTTTCCTGTCCTAAGCCAAGTGAAAACAAGTCTTTGAGAAGAATTTAAAATGATTCCCAAATGAAGTTCTGTAATCTGTGTTCTTATCATCATATAAAAGCCCAATCTAGAATATGACAAGTCTTTTGTGATCTAGGGAAGGTGGGCTTTCATAGATATTTTCTTCTTTTCTAAATTGCCTACAGATTGCAGCCATGGCTTCTTAAAACTCCAGAGAACAAAAAAGCTGTAGTGAATTATATTTGTACAAGATCCTAAAGAATTAAAAGTTTGATATGGTCAATCTTACCTTCTTGCTTTGCATTGCTTTTCTTCAGCTGATGAAGAAGACTGCCACAGCCTCTCAAAACAGTCTTCAGTGCTCGTAAACCCCAATCATAGTGCTGCTGTGGTGTCAGAAGCTCCCTGAATTTAAAAACAACAATGTTGTAATAAGCTCTAGGTGACAGCACTTGAAATTTTGAATTGGTGAATGAACACACTTATAACACGAGTTTGGTCAAAAGAGAAACTGGAGTATTTGTAGTGTCACCTGAAATGCATTTCAGATATATAACAATGACTCTCTGGAATTTTCAGAGGGGTTATATTCAACATGTATTTATTATTGACCCTAACAGCATTCATTGTAACCTCTGATCTTTGTACTCTCTAATGCACATACTTATAACCAAATAGTCACTTGCATTTCAACAATTTCACGAGTCTAGACACAACACAATGCTTGTGAGCATTCACATGCTCACATTTATATTTAGGGAGATACTAGAAGAGCACTAATTTGCTCCACTGAGATTGTAAGTGCATTCAAGATATTTTCACACCTCAGCCTCCTAAAATATTGGAATGTTTTTATTTTATAAGTTAAAAGTATCTGCACAGAGATTTGCATGGTAAACGATTTAGCTTTAAGAGCTACAAGGGAAGAGAATTAAAAAGGTAACTTTACTAAGGAGCAGGGAGGTGGGGTGGTGAAGGCTTACCTTGCTAGATTGAAAATAGCCACTAATTTTCTACCCAGTATTTTAGCATCCTTAAAGCCTTCTGAATGCAAAATAAATTCTGCAATGAGTTCATTGTCTGGATGAGTCATAGCAACTGGCCTGAAAAGTTGTTTGAGGTTATCAGGCAGTTTTTGTCTTCCTCCATAACCTTTTCCAGCAGGATTCAGAGTGATAAAAATTCCAGAATTAGGATCCATTTCAACCTAGCATTAGAAGTGCATTATAATGATATATTGTCAAATGAAACAGTAATGAGAAATGCTGGGTGGACTATGTTTAGTTACAGTAGTCAGTTTTTAAGTTTGGCCTATGTGAACAAAGTAATTAAGTTTTGCTGTACCTTTTTGCCAAGCATCTCACATACAGGACTGTGTTTCTTCAATGCATGTTGAATCGTCTGAACCTGCATGGATACTGCAGACAATACAGCTTCCTCAAGTCTATTGAATTCATCAAAACAGCCCCAGGCACCACACTTCACTAAGCCCACAAATATGCGCCCCATTGACTTCACATCAATGCCCTTAAAATTTAAAAGAATGTTGTTAAAATTCAAATAACAAGAAAATATAAAAGACTGTCTTCCCATCCATTAAAAAAAGATGTAATTGGAAATAACCACATATTTCAATACTAATAATAATATTAATACTGCTAATATTAAATTACAATTTATATAATAATACTTAATATTATAATTATATATTATTTATCGAATATAATATTGCTCTATGAAATATGGACATAGATATCAATTTCCTAAATTTAACAAAACAATATCCACCTCATCACAATTAAAGACTAATACTTGTCTTCCAAGAAGTCCACCCAAAGCCTTTACAGATTCTGTCTTCCCAGTTCCCGCTGGACCATAGGGATTGCCTCCAAGGCCCATCTTCATGGCCTGAGTAAGAGTTAGGTAACACTTATCTGTCAAAGGTGTATAAACAAGTTTTGGGGAAATACCCTGCAAAAAAAAAAACAAATTATATTGATTGGTAGAGAGAAAATACTGGCAATGTAATTTCGTTTATTTTCTCATAAGTAATTAATTTTAAAATATAAAGCAACTGCCAAAATTTCTGTCTCACTAAGTACATTAATTTGTTTACAAAGTTTTCCTGATTTTATACCAAATGCCAAAGTATTGTTCAAATTCTTTCACAACTACAGATGAAACTGCACTCCGATATATAAAAGCAAGGATACTGGAAAATATTTATATGATAATGCAGCTACTTTGATACAGCTTACATTTATCCCATCAGCATCAGGAATAAAAATTATTACCCTATTTTTAATATTTTCTATGATGTAGCATGCTAAGTACACACCAAAGTTTAAAAAAATGGCAACAGTTAGGAGACAGTCAACAGCATGTATGAAATGAGAAAGTGTTTGACCCACAGATAAAAGCCACTAGGCAAAAATTAAAAATACCACACCTGATATTCGTAAGTATATTGGAGTTCAGCATCTACCATCCTAACATAACATTTTTGGTCATTCATATAAAATCTCAGCTGCTTCTTCCAAGCCCAGTCTTCAACACTGTGAACCTGAGCTTGATTCAGCTGCTTCACCACATCAATGTTATGAATGATGTCAAGAATCAGAGCTTTAAGCTTGAGCTCAAGGATTCCAGATCCTGCAAATCATCATACCAAAAAAAAAAACCAAAAAAACACAACAGTGTAGTAAAGACACACGTTACCCATTCGCAAGTTCATTGGGCTGCTTTCTATCACCAGCAGATTTTGTTTAGACCTTGTTTGAATTATATAAAGATTTTCTATTTCCTAAAGCAAGCAGCATAAAATAAGATCCTGACAGACAATGTAAATCATCATGTAACTTCAGTCATTTTGAGGTGATTTTGTCTGCCTCTACATAAGAGAAGAGGGGGAGTGAGAGAGACAGAGGGAGAGGGAGAGGAAAAAAGAGAGGCAGAGGAAAAAGGAGAGGAAGAGGCTTTTCTGCAAAGCAATTTATGCCAAGTGTTAATAGCCATATCCACTTTAGCAATCAATGTGGCCTAACCTGCTGAGTGATCTGTTGAGAATCAAAAAGCCACACTACACGCACTCTGGAGATTTTACTCAGAATAATTATGGTGATGTGGAATGAAGCTCATTAACAGATTGGGCACATTTAGTGTACTCTTAGAGCATATTGTTTAATTTAGTTTCATTTGAAAGAAATCCAGTTTGTGTGCTTCTATATTGTTCCATGATGGGAATTAAAGCAAAGTAAATGGGAATAATCTGGCAATTCACTTCAAAATCACACCTATTTTCCAAACTAAAAAGTTAACATAATGTATATCCAATAGATGAAATAAACACTCCTCTGTAACTGATGAAACTTCTCAAATAGCTATGGAAAGAGCACAGAAAGGGAGCTCAGATAAAGAATCACACAGAGTTCTGGAAGTAGGTGATATGAATCCTATTTCTAATTAATGTATCAGATGTTTACAGTTTACAAAGTGTAAACTAGAATTTAATGCAGTAAGAAGCTACAGAAATGTGGAAGATTATCAGCTACGTGTCAAATTGAGTCTCTGTATACCTAAGGTAAAAGCCATCTCACCTAACATACAGTATAGTGTTTTACATCTGAAGTAGTCACTCAAAGCCCAGCCTCTGGTTAAAAGAGAAGAAAAAGCACTCAGAGGCATAATTATTCTAAACCATTCAGACTATGTGAGATTCAGAACAATCATGTCTTGAGAATACCTAGCTTGTTTTACTTCAGAGGTACTCAAGAATTATTAATTCAGAGGCAGATGTGTACATCTAACATAGGAAAAGAGAATCACCTACACAGTTGTACAGAATATACTGCCTTGACATAATGCACCTCAATTGTTGTTGGCCACTTCCAGTGAAACATAGCACTAGAGCACAGTGCTGTAGGTGAGGACAAATTATCAGTAGATACACAAACTACAAGACAGAAACTTATTAAAAAATTAAGAAAAGAGGTCTCCAAATACATAAATTCTCCAAGATAATTTCTAATATAAATAAAAACCTTTTGTTCACTCTGAAATATTAAAGACTCTAATCTTGGCTGTAATAGGTGCATGACTTTATGTAACTCAGCTTTATGAACTCAAATTGAGACAGATTGATATAACTTCCTGTTTAAATAAACAGAATGTAAAATATGATACAACTGCAGTCATAATAAAGAATTATATATTAATTATCATTTTTATACCTGCATTCCCAGTATCTTCTATGCCACTACCAATGCTAGTGTAATGGTCCAGTTTAGCCGTGAGTTCTAATTCTAATTTTTGCAGCTGGTGGTTTTTGATAGCACTTTCAACATCTTCAGTGAACAGAATTTGTTCTGCCAAGGAAAGAATCTTTGGAAGAGGAAGTTCAAATTATATTTTATAAATACAGAACATGTACAAAAACTAACCAGTTTTTCAATTAATTTGCAATTGCTTATTATGTCTGTTACTTTAAATATTTTATTGTATAATTTTGAAACAAAGCTCTGCATTTGCTACACTCCTAAGAACAAATAAAGCCATCTTAAAATCTGGCAAAATTTTGCCAAAATTTGTAATGTAATCTAACACAGAAAGTCTTTTCCAGTAATGATTGCCATGGAAAAGCCTCGAATATTTCAGATATTTACAAAGGAATTTATAAGAGAACATATTTTTAAGAACTTCTCTTTATGATAAAGGAGTAAAATGGATTTGTTTGGGGTATTTTCTTCCAATTCCAAATGTATAGGTCTTTCTGAAACAAAAAAAAACTTATCTGGTAAATCTAAGACTACACAGTGGCACTACTGAATCAACTATTACCTGGGAAGGAAAGAGCGACGGATCAATTGAACCTTGTGATTTTTTTCCAGCATCAACACAGTCAACTAACATTTTTTTCAGGGTCTCCTTCATCTCTGAAGCCAAACTGTTTAGCCACACCTGACAAAGAGATGAAAAAACTCAAAAATTACATTACAAATTAATTTCTCAAAGATGCTTGAACTAGACTAGGATGATTATCTTACCTCCACATCATTTGACAGAAAAACTTTATTTCTAAGTGGCACAGTTTCTCCTTCGACAGACTTCATGGCAACTACATATTTAAATTCTTCATCAAAGCTCACACTATTAATGCCTATTAATGAGAAAACATAAGTAAAGTTACATATTCTCAAAGTCAAACATTAATTAATAAGTCTAGTCATGGAAACAGAGGAACTGCAACATATGTGCTTTAAAGAAGCTCATTTTAAATAAGTACATTTCACAAATGAAGATTAATTCATTACCAGCAAAAAGTTTCTTAAGATGAGACTGGATAACCAGAGGATTCGTGGACTGTCCTAAAATTTCTAGTAAGTCATCATCTCCAATGAAATAGAATCTTGGAAATGCTGAGCGCTTTTCCTATATGAAAACCAAAAAAATTCAATTTTGTTGACTTAAACTCCAGCTTACCAACATTTTTTATAAAAGACTGTATTAATGTTCACTGTACCTCCAAAAATTCATTCAAAGATTTCTGACATCTCTGAAGCTGGTCAAGTATGGTAGTTAAGGTATTTTTTATTCCTGCCCGGGCATTCAGTGATGTTATCCTATTGTCACCCTTGATGTCTGACATAATGGATCTTTACAGAAAAAAAAAAAAAAAAGTCATAAATCCATTATAACATTAATTTAAATATGGGATATATAAAATTACGTCAATAAAAACACACAGGCAAGTAAGAGAAACAGCTGATATATAACTTTCAGTTTTCAGTAGTAATGATGAAACATTTCAGAATTCACCTCAACGTCTCTCCAAAGTAATTTAAAAACAATGGTTTCCTGCTAAATTTTTTCTATCCAGAACCAAGAAAATTCAATTCTTGACTTTTATTTCAAGTCATTTCAACTCAAGCCAAGACAGATAATGGTACGTATCTTTGTATATTTCCAAAACATACTCCCTTTTCATCTTTTCACTTGTTTGGAACAAATAAATCATCTGTTTCTCCCAAAAGCCTACGTGTACTGTCTTAGTGAGGAAAGTGATGGTCTTCAACATGATTCTTGAAAAAATAATTATATCACCTCTGTTTCTGCTGCTAAGACTTACCTTGTGTTTGCCGGCCTTGCTCACAATCTTTGATGCTTCACATGATTCCTTTCTTTGTATGTACCCCATTAAATGCAAACAGTACCACCTTTATTCAGCTATATGTCACCATCACACACATATATCTTCTGAACTCCTGTCACTGACCTTCTTCTCCATACATATTCCAATTTTTCCCTATATTTTCACCATGCAGAATGTTCTAGACTACATGTCAAAGATACTACAAAAGGTAAATCGCATTCCATAACACTAACCTAAAGTTCTCATCAACTCTGTTGAAACGAGCTTGTTCTTTGGGAAGGGCTCCACGACCAAATATTGGTTCCAAATAGACCCATTTCCTTTGAATTTGGTTTAAATTCTGCAGATACTCATCCAAGTCAGCTAGCTTTTTTTCCCAGATGGACACTTTATCTTCAAAACCTTTGTAATATGGAGAGTCCTTAAGAGATTGCAGAAGACAGCGATGATCTCCAACTTGGTTGACTGTGTCCTTCCAGTCTTTAATAAGCCTGATAGTCTTGCCTTGGCTATCTTCATAATCTGTTAACATAAAGACAGCTCCAACTCCCCAGAGTTCAAGCTCACGTAACGCTTCTCTGATTGTGATTTCACCTTGAGCTCGACAGTTCAAATCCTATTTAAAAGCAAGAATAGATCTCATATGAAACTACAGAGCTTTAACTCACCATCCAAAACATAACACAAATTCTACTTCTATAGTATTAAAAATATATGCATATGGAACAAAAAAAAATAAGGCATACTACATAAAATAAACCATAAAAAACCTGTAGATTCTGTATTTAAAATTATTCATACCTTAAGTTCCATTGCTTTTTCTATAATGGCATCTGTCACTTTTAATAGATCTCCAAATAACAAACCCTCAAGTGTAGTGCCTCGGGGAAGACCCAGAATACGAAAGAGATCCAGCCAATGGTCTGGAGAAAGATGCTCTCCTCTTACATATTTTAGGAGTGGAATTATCATCTAGAGAAAAAAGTGCACATGTGAATCTATCTACTCTTTATGAAAACTGCATCTCTTTGATTATGGAGTTTCGATTTGATTATGCTATTCAAACAAAAAGAAAATCTAAATTCTTGAACTGGGTACAATTTTTCCAGTTCCTGAATTTAAAGTTTAGGAGTACGATTCTGAAGACAACTCATTGTAAATCTGCATCTATGTAAGCTGTAATGACCATTCTGTTTACTGTAGAGAACCAAAGGCTCTCAAAAGTAAATTAAATGTTCAAAACAGTATCAGAAGACATTTTGTTCAATTTTAACTGATTTTATTGTAAGAAATGAACAATGAAGTATAGAATGGTGTACATTGCCCAGTAATATCAAGACATTTTTTGTTTCACGGGCCTTTTTGAAATTCACAGAATCACAGAATTATTTGTGTTGAATATAACCTTAGAGATCACCTCATTCCAACCCCCCTGCTGTGGGCAGGGACACCTTCCACTACACCAGGTTGCTCAAAGCCCCATCCAACCTGGCCTTGAACACTTCCATGGTAATTAGCATCTTACTTTATATTTGTCCACTTCTTTTTGCAACTTTACTGTCATTACAGTAAGTTCTTCTTTCTTCCTCAGTTTGTCATGCCAGTTAAACAAAAATTCTTCAAATAGGTACGTTTTACTTCTGCATGAAAATCAAACATAAAAACATAGTAACAACACAGTACTACAACCACACATGTATGTCCATTAAAGTAACAAAATGTTACCTAAAAGTAATCCAGTCTTCTTTGGCTTTTTCCTGAAAACCTTGATGAAACTCTTCATACAGAGCCCAGACTTCTGCACAACTCTGAATATCTTGACTTACAGCTTCTGACAATGATAAGTCAGGCTCTTCCAATTTAAAATGATGGCATTCTTCACTATATAAAAAGATCATTGCATTATGCGTTACATTATTCCACTGTAATTTTATGGTTTAAGAAATGGTACCATACAGAAATCATCATACTTTTTAAGTAAAGTCATTGGCTTTATTGAAGAACATTGCTGCCAACTGCAATTTCCTTATAATCTTGTTATTGAATAGAAAAAATAAAGAAATATGAGGGATAACTCTCCTACACAATGATCTTCTCCCATATTCACAACTATTTTCCATAAACTTTCATTTATTTCCTATTTATGAGAAAAGTGAATTAATTTGTGCCCTCAGAATCAAAGCTGGAAAGAAAATAATTTTAAATTGATTGTTTATTCCTGCTAAGTAAAAAGAATATGCTAAGTTTATTTACTGTCATTTACATGCCAAGGTAAGAAGAATAGAAAACTTCATCCTCTCCAGATTTGCAACAATGAGCACAGACACTTAGTGGTGGGACCGGTGAGCTCCTACCCACTTAAGTTACAAGAGGATTGAGGTTTTTTTTTGGACCAATATGACAAACCTTCTCTAAGTGAGAATTTCGAAAGTCAGAATCAAGACTTTAGTGTACAAACTTCTTTTTCCAAGGCCTTAAGAGACTTCTCAAATTATTTTTCCAAAAAACATCTAGAAAAACTTGTAAGAAATTCATGTTAGGTAAAATCAACTAAAAGGACCCTGAAAAGCTAATGAAAAACATGTAATACAAATTAAATCACTTACATTATCTGCTGTGATGAAAATTAGTGAACATTTTTTGGTATACTATTGCTGCAAAAGATCCATACATTATTGAATAAGATATACAGGGAAATAAACATACATACATGAGCTTTTCTTTCACAATTTCAAGTTCATCAAATTCTTTTTTCTTTTCCTTTATCATCTGAGCACATTTCTCGAGTCCATCCTGATCACCTGTTTCAATGACATCATCATTTGGTTTTAGCTGATCCCAGCGAGCTTTAAATTTTTCCAGGTCTTGAAGATACATATTGATATGGGAAACCACATTTCCTTTCATCATTTCCACCTGGCAAAGCAATCCGCAAAATTACATTCTTTCAGTGATTTGTATCTACAATTTTGATCAAAATCAAAACATCAACCTCAAAACTGTGTAACTACAACTTGATTAAAAATCAAACTCAAAAAGCTTCTTGTATAATACCCCAAGAAATAGTTTGCATTTAGTCTCCTGGGGGCACTACTCTTTTTTATTATTCTAGTACTTGAAACCTATTTATTCAGCCTGTGCTACTTACTTAGCCTGCCACTTATAGCACATAGAAAAATTGCTATATTTGTATGGCATATTGGTATCTTCAGTACAACTTCAAGTTCAGCAATTTGCCTATGGACTGGAATTACAGGTCTGTGCATAGGTTAGCAAAGTTAGCTGAAAAGAAAATAAAAACCTTCAATACTAAAAACATGATAAAGTAATAAAAATGCTACCTTAGAACTGCTATCCTGTTAACCATTGTATTTGTTAAGCCATTTCTGTTACCAGAAAGTTGTTTTGAGACAGAAATACGATACAACATTCATTGCAGCATCAGTTCAACAGAAGCTTCCCCTAATTACTGCTTCAGAGTTAACAGTTACTGCTTAAGAGTCTAACTATTCTTCCTTAGACAGCTCTCCAACTCAGTAATGCCTGTGTTAACACTGAACTGACAACATTTATGGATTTAATCTAAGAAAAGACTATTCTTCCAGACATATTCAAAATAATTTCAACATTTTCAAGTAAACCGTTACACCTTCATTGTTACCTGTTCTGCAATCATAAGCTGGTGGCTTTCCATCATTAATTCAAATTTATCCCATGTAGCTCTTAGGTTACTGATAGTGTCCAAACCTGCACCAGCCACAGTTCTCAGAAGTTTGTTTTTATCTTCAGCCTCTTGAAACAGTAGAAAAATCTATAATCAGAAAGATCAAAAGTAAGTGTACATGCAAAAATTCAGCAAATCCTATTTATCTAAAGCAAATATATACAAATCTCTAATTGTGTATGCACAGATAATAAGCTTATATACAGCTGCTTTTTTAATACTTACAGAATAACATTAAAACATTTGAAAAAATAGCATCTGAGGCATTTAGAGAAATTCTGAACCTTGATCCTAACATGTGATATACAGAAGTGAATGTTAACTACCAAAGAGGTATGTGCCTTATATATTGCAGAGATCAACTCAATCAAATTGGAGAACAGCAGCAGAGCACCTAAATTTGATAAATCTGTGTATAGGTTTCCTGGCTTTGGCTGAGATGCAGTCAATTTTTTTCTTAATAGCTGGTATGGGGTTCTGTTTTGGACTTGTCATGAAAAAGATATTGATAGCACAAGGATGTTTTAGTCCCTGCTGAGCAAGGCTTACACAGAGCGAAGGCCTTTTCTGCTGCTCACCCCACCGCACCAATAAGGAGCCTGAGGGTGCACAAGGGGTTGGGAGGGGACACAGCCAGGAGAGCTGACCCCAGCTGACCCAAGGGACATTTCACACCATATGGCATCATGCTCAGCATTGAAAGCTGGGGGAAGAAGAAGTGATGGTCTTTGTCTCCCCAAGTCTCCGTTACATGTGATGGGGCCCTGCTCTCCTGGAGATGGCTGAACACCTGCCTGCCCACGGGAAGTGGTGAATGAATGCCTTGCTTTGATTCTGCACAGCTTTTGCTTTACAATCTTAAACTGTCTTTATCTCAACCCATAAGACACAGCCAGGCAGAGATATTCCAAGCCATATAATACTGCCTTCTCTCTCTCTCTCTTTTCTTTCTTTTATTTCTTTCTTTCTTTTACTTCTTTTTCTTCATTTACTGAACTAGGCTGATCTCTGTCCATGAGGTGTCTCATTTTTACTCTTCCTTTCCTCTTCTCCTGTCCCACTAGGGCTGGGAGAGGCTCTCGGAGTGAGTAAGTTACCCAGCAGGTGTGTGCTGCTTAGCTGCATACCAGGGTTAACCCACAAAAATACAGTATTAAAAAAAAAAAAAGAACTATAGACACACGAAATAAACAGAAATTACCTAAAAGAGCACCAGTTCTTGTCACCCATTTATGCAGGGAAAAAAATCCATTTTTTCGCACATATTAAGAGACAACAGAATTTAAAAGAAAAACCAAACCAATCCTTTTAAACTAAGTCAGACGAATCATCTGAGATAAACACATACAGTTCTATACATTTACCAAAATGACCTGTTATTTATGTTTGCCTTTAAAAATTAAGAAGAGACAACAGGCAATAGTACTACAAAGTAATTCCCTTCAATATCCAATAATTCTCCCAGAGTTCCTACAAAATATAAATAATTATACCCATCCTTACTGAGTAAGGGGCCAAGCAGATAATCTGTATGCAAGATAAAGCTAAAATTAGATGTCTGTATACGGACTTGTTAAAAACAGACATCTAAAACTCCACTGAAACCAAGGTCTCAATCTTTTAATGACAGAGGTTTCCAGCACCACTTGAGATCGTCTACCCTATCCCATCTGCCTTACAGCCACAGCCCCAAAAGTTATGGGGCTTCCTATACATTCTGTGTCTCATCTACCTTGAGCCTTGTATGGAGCTCTCTGATATGGAGGACATCTCTCAAAGAGTAGACACCTTATATGAAAAACTGCACTGAGCTCTCAGGGGACCTAAGAAATCAACTCAGGAGGATCAGTTTTGTAGAATTCCACAGTCTTGTAGAACCAGAGCTCTTCAAAGGCATCAGTAATGGTACGGATGAAGGAAAGTTAAATCATGCACTCCAGTTGAGTTTCCAAAAACCTTTAACACAAACCCTTATCCAAGGCATTTAAGAAAAACTGGTAACCTTGACGTAAGAGCAAAGGTCCTTGCCCAGATAATTAATTCGGTAAAAGACAGAAAACAGTGTTAGGAGGAAATGGCTAGTTCCTGCAATCAAAAAATGTCACCCATGGAGTTCTGTAGATACCTGTTCTGAACTGCTGAAAGTGCTTAGAAAAGAGTTGGAAAAGGAGACCAGCCTGTGAGATGATAAAGTTTACTGATGATATTACATTATTCCAGGCATTAAAATACTTCATCTGTGAAGAACTGCAGAATAAATGTAGAAGAAATAATGACTAATGATACCAGTGACAAGCAAAATTCAAGTAGATAACCATGAAGTGACATAAATGTGAAAAAATAAATTTCACATGTAGAAGTTGAATCTTGATATCTTGGGGTTATGACAGCTAGTTTTACCAAAATGTAAGCTTAATCTAGAGGAGTAGGAAGCAAATAAAATTTTATGAGTCACAGAGATCAAAGAGATAGTAAGAGGTAATATTACTATTTCATCATATAAATCCATAGTTTATTTGGATCATAAAAATTGAGAAAAATCTGCTGGTCACACACAAAAATTAAATAGAAAAAAAAGACTTACCAAAAGACAACAAGGATGATCAAAGTTATGAGTACGTTTATGCATTAAAAAAGATTAGATAAACTAACACACTTCAATCTAGAACAGAGATGACTGATACCAGACACAACAAAGAAGAATACAGTCATGTGTCATGAAAAGGAAGAAGAGGAACTGTTTGATCCTTATGTCTTCTGGTATAAGACATAAATGGAATGAAGCTAACAGATGGCAGCTGGGAAAAAAAATAAAATAAAAAGAGGGTTCCTTCACGTAATGGATAACACTTTACCAGAATATATTTTGGATGTCAAACATGTATTTGCTCTCAAGAGAAGATGAGGTAAGGCTGTGGAAAATAAATCCTCAGTGTTACTATACGCTCAGGAACCACACAAAACTCAACAAGGTTCTGGCTGAAGTTTAGAGGTAAAAAGTATCAAATATGCTACCCTGACTTTATATTTTCCCCTAGGTAAACCACTCCACTGCAGGACAAATTACTGTGCTCAATGGATTACTGCCCTGACCCGATATGACCTCTGCATAATCTTTATTAGTTATTATTAAATGCAAGTTTCCATACTAGAAAGTAATTACAGTTTTATAGCTGTTATTCTGGATAGAAGAAAATAGTATCTTACCCTTTCTTTTTGTTCCTGTAGGCTTAAATATTTTAAATTGTCTTCTGCTATTTCCTCTACAGTCTGGGGCCTAATCACTAGTGCTTCCATGGCATCACTGAGAAATGTAGAAACATCACATAGGTGAGCTACATAAAGACGGAAAATAAAGTTATCATGGAGAAAATATTTGTAGTTTTAAATATCCAAGTCAGACAAATGCACAGTGATACAACATTAGTTGTTGTATATGTCTTTTTTTAGGTAAACAGAGAAAAACAGATGCTTTTAGGTTCTTTGGTTTTGTTTTGGGTTTTTTTGGTTTTTGGGGTTTTTTTTGGTTTGGTTTGGTTCTTCTAAAGAAACTAACTTTACATATTGAAATTGAATAACTTGCTTTACATATTGAAAATACTTACAAACAATAAGCCTGAATAAGCTACAATTTGTATGTATCTACCAAGGTTTCTATTTTTGGTACTGAGAAAGTAGCTGTACAGTTCCAGGAAATCTTCCAGGAAAGATTCACCTTTCAGGCTATGGAAATAATTCACTTTATGCATGATCCCTGTTCTATGTTTCCTGCAATGTTTGTTAGATTTAAAGCACAAAGCACTGTTATTCCTCATCACCTACACCTTATTCCATTTCGTCCTACTGTTCCAGATATAGATCAACCACCCAAAATAAGGAAATGTTTTGCATTTTTAACACAATTTTAACAGTTTTGACAATCTGAGTGACAAGCAATTCTACAGAGTAAGTCTAGATTATTTAAGACTTGAAATTTTTCAATTTGTAAAAGAAAAGTCTAATAGCATTTTTATTACACTTTATGATGCCTTCCCAAACACCTAGGAAATTTTCTGCCCTCAAACATCAAAGACATTTTCCTCCCTGAAGCATCAAATTTTTCCATCACGTAGAAGAAACAAGCAAAATACTGATTATATGTATTCTTTTAGACTTGGAACAGATGTGGCCAAAACAAGAGAACAGGAAAGATACACAATAGAAATCAAATGGTCCTAGGTTAGGTCTGTAGTGAAAAAGTAGTGTTGAGGAATACACAACAGTAACAAGTTGCTTTCTCTGATTCGTAATTTCTGCAGTTCACTGTGCCTGCATGTAAAATATTTCTT
Organism: Pardalotus punctatus; assembly: GCA_013400915.1. Taxonomy (NCBI): domain Eukaryota; kingdom Metazoa; phylum Chordata; class Aves; order Passeriformes; family Pardalotidae; genus Pardalotus; species Pardalotus punctatus. The sequence goes on from VZTX01016846.1 coordinate 307,723, forward strand.
TAGAAGAGTATTTACATTAACACCAATGTGACGAAGTACAACAGAAACAAACAAAAATAAAACACTATTCATTGAAGCTATTTACCTTGAATAGATTTTCTCAAAGAAGCAACTAGAACATCGTACAACTTCTGGATGAAATCATCAATTACAGTTTTCACAGGGTTGCAATTAATAGTTAAACAATCTATCCTGATGGTGCTTCAAAAAAAGAAATTAAAAGACAGCAAATATTCAGTAGCATACTTACATGTATCTCTAAGATCTATGCACACCTGTAGTCTACCCTGACTTTGTAGCCTAATAAAAACTTTCTCCTATAATTCTACAAATAAAAGTCGTAGCTTACTGGGAAAATTACTCATAGTATTGAAATACTGATTACAATCATGCACATATACTCTCAGTTTTACAGGGACTGATGTCCAATGCTTTGCTTCTCCAAATACTTAGAAAATAGCTTGATTTTATATAACCAGCACTGTATTACCATTCTCAAAAGAAAAATACTTCCATTATTTGTACATTCATGTCTTTAATTCCCTAATCTCCATGAGAGTTTACTAACCCAGCCTTCAACAGTAATAAGAAGAAAAGCCATAGTGAGTCATTTCAAGGCCCAGTATCTAATATATCAGTGACCATAAATAGATGCCTAAAGAACACTAAGAAAAAGGACTACCTTATTTGATATCTTCCTGAGTATCCTCCCTCAACATCAATATTTTCAGCTCATGGATTTCTTAGCAACATATTGATTCTGGCTATATGGCACGTCAGCCATTTCTCTTCTATTCACCTCAGTCTGTCCATGGACTCATGAAAATCTTTACTACTCACAGTATCACTAGACAGCAGGTTCTACTGCCAAAGTTCTACTGTTCCTAACCACCATATATATTTCATAAGTACAGGACTTAGCTAAAAGATTTGTTAAAATATTATGTTTTGTAATATTTCACCATCAGCCCTAAATTTTGAGGAAGTTTCCCATTATATCAGAGGAAGTAATTAAAAGTTTTCAGAGAAGGCAGCACAGATAAAAGAGTAAGCATCTAAAAATAAAAATGAAAAATTAAAACCTAAACATTTTAAAAGTACATCAACATTTAAAAACACTTGAAATTCTATCTATATCTTCATATAAAAAGAAAATCTCCATTTTACTATTACCTTTAAAATATCTGATAGAATCCATTATACAAACAAAAGAACAGAGTTAGAAGATACCTTGGAAGACGTTCTGCTTCTTTCCCTCTGACTTTTAATGCCTTGAAGTTTTTTTCCCAGTCCTGTTTGCTAGAAAGATGTATCTCCACCAAAGGTTCCATATCTACTTGGCCAATTACGATCCATTCCTTTCCAACATTATTTTTTATTCCATGGAAAATAAATATTTTCAAGATTAAAGAACTGTTTCCCAATAACATTAAAACACTTTACTAGTATTTTCAAGTTATGTTCTCTTTAACCTTTGTGCTCTTTCAATTGCCTACAGATTCTCCTAGTGCAAAAATCAGGGGGTAAAAAATGTTTTGACCTATTCACACATTTAAGGATAATCAGAACAGCAAGACTGAAAAGTCAGCTATTATACACAGCTTTTCAAAAGGAACTATACATATACTTCAATTAGGCACGTGCTTAAGTGGTTGACTTAATATGGATGGACTTGCTAACCTTTTGCTTTCATGCCTTGTAGAAAAGGACAGTAATGCACAAATGTCATTGCTCACTTACTTCTAGAATATCCAAAGCATAAAATGATACAAATAAAAGGGAAGAAAACATGAGTCAGTCCAATATTGAAAATACCTTGAACTGATTAGAAACATCTGTCAGCCTTCTGAACAAATCCTCTGCTTTACTGAAAGCAGTCAGAAATCCATTTGCATTTCTCTCGATCATAACAGTGAATATAGACTCATCTTCTGCTTCACTTACTCCCCTGAACTGATTTGGAATAGAGATGAATCTCTTCATTTCTCTATAATATCTAGTTCGTACTTCTTCAAAAGGAGGTCTGAATTGCAACTGGCCTTGCCTAAAAAGTGAAACAAATAATAGAAAAACTAATATTTTAACGTAATCTGACCCTGAATATTTTCTTAGAAGGCAAAACCAAAAATCTTACTTGAATATCAGATCAATAATTATCTCCGGTAAATTTGCATTGAGTGCTTCTAAACCCATTTGATACTGATGCTCCAGGGCTTTGTAAAGTTGATGATTCCAGTGTCGTCTCCAAGCTTTCATATCACTTGATTTGAAGCCCTAAAATTTAACAGCGTTTATTTTTATTTTATTTCATTCCTCAAACCATAATTATAAGCTGAAATTGCACACAGTACAAAATCTGAAGACCAGGATCTTAGAAAAATTCAGTGATCACACTGCTGAAACAGACTTGATCACAGCATCAAGCCTGTCAGAGTTTAAGGACCATCTGGACAACATACTTAATTCACATTGTTTAGCTTTAGGTAGTTCTGCGAGGAGCAGGGAGTTGGGTCCTTGATGGTCCTTGTGGGTCCCGTCTAACTCAAGATATTCCTTGATTATGTGACCAGTTTGAACATTAAGAAGATCTAGAGTTTTTGCATTTATTTCAAATTAACATAGGAATAAATAAAAAAATCCAAATCAAACAGTCCCTATGGCAGATCAGCATAAGAACTTCACTGAGGTTCATCACCAATTGGTTTACCATAACATTCTTTAAGGTTACACTAAAATGCACAGGACTCTGCTGAAAATAAGATAAAGAGCTGGGTGAATGAGAAACTTAAACCTGTATCACACCCTCTTATTAACTAATAAATCAACATAAGATTACCTCAAAGAATTCGTATTTTCACTGGAATCTGCTACACTGCACTGTAAGAACGCATAAAGCCTGATCATACACTCAAGTTCTGTAAATCACTGAATATTCTGAGTTGGAAGGGACCCATAAGGATAATCAAGTCCAGCTCTTAGGTGAATTGTCCTTACAGGGATCAAACCTGTTACCACCTTGGCATTATTAGCACCATGCTCCAACAAACTGAGCTAAATGATCATTTGCAAGTCATCCAGGGATTTACAAAAGGACAACAGAAGCTAGAAAAGAAATTAGAAACTTCTTCCACCTTAAAAGGCCTTCTTGTTTAATTGAGATTTAGAGATTTTCAGACAGGGCTTTGGAGATAGTCCAGGGTTGCTGCAAGAAGCTACACAGTTAAGGTCTGCCCTACAATTCAAAGCTGTCCATAGGAGCTCTTCCAACAGAAAGAATCTAGAGATTATGAAAACCTGAAATTGTCTCAATCCAGCCTCAAGACAATCATAAATGAGGTTTTTTAAGAAATATGTAAAATTTTGGTGACAACAGCAGTAAAACTATACCATTTTATAATTTTTGGAATGTGAAAAAATATACATTTGGTTATGTTTTATCAGTTCTACTCAAAGATTTTTAAAGAGTGACTGAATACAGTTTATGTAATTTTCCATCTAAAAATGTTGTGTAATATTAAAACAATTTTCAAACAGATCCTAAAGCAAATCTAGATTATTTCCATGGAATACTCTGACTCTAAGAGAAAAATCTGCAAAATAAACTTCAAAAGAAATTACAAGCCAGAAGCTGAGTCAATACACTTATTTTTCCTATTATCTTTAGAGAATGAAAACAAAATTAGAAGTAAAATACTGTAAAGATACTGCATTTATTTGACTGGCAAATGCCAACAAAAGTAATCTCGATTTGTATTAGAAAGGATAAGAACAACGTATCCATCTAAGAATACAGTCCTTTGATTGATGAAGCCTATAGGAAAAATTACTTGAATGATACCTCAAAACAGCTTACTTTGATAATATGATATTCTTAATCAAAATCTTTATCATCTTACTCAATGACATTACAGGCCTTTTCCAACCTTAATGATTCTATGATTCTACTCTAAAAGTTGTCAGTTGATAAGTGAACAAACAAAAATATGTTTTTCTCATTATTTCAGACAGAAATGCATTTTAATTCTAAATTTTATACATTTGGTCTATTCTGTGTGGGGATCACTCATTATCTGTACCAATTTCTTCCTTTTACCTTGCATTAATGGCTCAGATCAATTAGCTGATCTACATTACCCAAGGTTTTCCATTTCTTCATCTAACACCTGTCATTGACCAAAAGTTCTTCCATTACTAGTATGACATTAAAAAAAAATTATCTCCATCCTCCTCATCTGAGATTTTCCTTCACATCTTGTATTAACTAGGACACAGATGTTTTCCTAAGCCAGCTGGTAACTCCTTAGTCAAAATTAATTCAATCATGCTATGTTTGAGTCTTAAATCTTGATTACTGTGGACAAGTCAAATGTTCACAGTTCGCAGTATGAAAATCAAACCCTGCCTGTGACTCGAGGCTGGCAAAACCAGTTCTGAGCTCCTGAAGTCCCTCTTTCCAACGCTGCTGCTGCCGAAGTAGATCAATATTCATAAGCGATATAACCTGTTAAAAGAATTTTAAGGAATAATAAACATACTCATCAGCATGTAAACGAAAGAAAGGTTAAGGTGGGCTATAACAAACATTATTTCAGTTTCATCTGGAGAATATACCTTTTCAATGAAGTTTGTGTGCCACTTCCTTAGTTTTCTATTTTCAGTGGAAAGCCGTTCAGCAGCAGCCTGGAGTTTTTGGATATAGTCTTCCAGCTCTCTGGGATTATCCCATGTTATTTGAGCTTTTCCTCCAGGACCAGATTTTGAATGCTTTAAAAACACACAAACTTTATAAGATTTAATGATAAAAACAGTCTGCCAGCTAGCATACAGGAAGTGATAATATGAGAAAGACGATTTTATTCCTAGCAAAAAATGAAGGACCTCCCTTTCCCTAGCTGCACTAGAAACATAATAATCTGGCAAATCACAGACACGTGGACATAGTGTTATAGCTACAACACTGCACTGGAGAAGGATTAATGACAAGACTCCCAATAGAGTTTGAAATAGATCAACTGATGTTAAGACTTCTACCCCACAAACATAAGCAGATGTCTGAAGACCAGACGACACCTTAAACTCCTCTCTTGGTCTTTGTTTTGCAAGATCAAAATCAAAAACATTACATTAATAATTGCTAATCAACTTCACCTATTTACCATGACATAATTTTCTCAATTACAATGCAATAAATTTAGAAAAAGCAGCACAGAATATGCACAGATACCACAGAAATTAAAAAGACAAGAAGAGGAGAATTCTTTCACCTTAATTATCTGTTCAAATGCTAGAGCAGATTGTAACATCATTGGCTTCTGACTCCCAATCATTTGCTGATCAATGGAATTATAGAAATGTGCCACCTGTAAAAATTGAGTGATTAAATTTACAAGAACAAATAAAAGGTCTTATGTCATCTCTGCCTTAGCTGTGGGGGTATCTCAGATATCAATGACACCTCATGTGAAATTGAACTGAAATATAAACCAAACAAAAACATATGTGGCATTAAGCGCAATTCAAAAATTATACCACATGACCCCAAAAAACCCACACATACTTCCATTAAAATACTAGCTAATATATTTTCAGTTGAAAACTAGCAATGGCAAGGAGAAGTTGCTCCATTTTATAATAATTCCCTTCAGGCATAATTATAAAAAACTGAGACTAAAACCAGCTGATCAGCTAATTACTTGGCATATTTTTTTATATCATACAGTAATTTCATATGGCTTTAATACTATATTTCAAAAGAAGACACATTCTGAAATTGTATAGCATTTTTTTACTTTTGTTTTCTTTTATGGACTTAGCTAATTTGTTCAAGAAAGAAGTCACTTTCATACAGACAAGCATAGCAAAAAGCTTAACTACACGGACAGAAAAGACAGCACTGTAGGAAAGTTCTACAAACTAAAGCTGGGAAGTCAGATCAGGAAATTAGTATGGCATTATCTTATACCTGCTTGAGGATGACCGCCTGCTTGCAGAACTTCTGTGCAGTGTTTGCAACGTGCTGTATTTTGGCTGGTATAGCAAACCCAAGCGCTGATAGCTGACGTACTTCTCTTAGCAGAGTCACCAACCGATCTGAGTAAAGTATGTTTAATGTTCCAGAAATGTGATCCAACTCCATCACAGGGCTATTAGCTTGGATACTGAACCAAAATCAATCATATTACTGAATATAATCTCATATTTATCCTTTCATAGATGCATTTTACCATAATATAACAAATTATTCTAAACAGCTTCATGTCATTCTATTACGTTCTTCTATGCTTATTAACATTTTAATTTACGCAGAAATTACTCCAGTAACCTTTCTTTCAATTCAAAGCCAATGAAGACCAGACAAAATTAAAAAGACCTATCAGTTTTGTTTACAAAGTTTTTCTGGTTTGTGACAATAGCTAACATGTAACTCTCAGCTAGAAGGTATTTCTAAATTACACTGTATCCATCACACTCTCTCAAGCAGGCACTTTACCAGCCCCGGTCTTCAGCACTGCAAAACTGGGAGAAAATAATCTGAGGGAACCAATCTAAGCACCAGAACATGCATCAGGGGAGCATTTTGGTATGTGCAACCAGATGCTAATAAGAACATCAGCTTATCTTTACTCCAGTTTTTTTTTTTCTACTTTAGCAATGCTTCTACCAACATCCTTTCATAAACACTTCAGCTTTACTAATTCTTTCTTTTTTCGTCTCATGTCTTTTCTATTTCCCATATCCATTGCCTCCCCTTTTGTAGTGAGCTACTTCTTTTCTTGTTCTTTTAATTACCCAGTTCACATCTTTTAATATCTCACAATAAAAAAAAAAAAATGGTACTAATACATTAGATGGCTGTTATATATTTGAGTATTTTCATTAAAATAAAGGTTTTCACTCCAGTATCCTCTGTAACTGTGGACAAATACTTTAATATCCCATAAAGAAATGTTATTTTTTTGGGGAACAAAATTCATGAAGTTTAAACTTATATGCTTACCCTTCCTTCATCTGCCCTATGTAGACTGCAGAATTTCTTGTGAATAACAATTAATTTGTTGCTCTACATGTGTTACCTGTATATCACAGCTATACTCTAATCCCATCTGGTTTCTATGCCTTAGCATTTATGGATCACAATGGATAACAAGTAAAAACAACAAGAAAACCAAACATGTCTTTCATTCCAGGTACTAATACAAATTGCAAGACTAGTTATTGATCTGCAATATTAACAATTAATTAGTTATTAATAATACTGTCCTGTATATTTCACCAAGACTGGTAGGATGATTAAAACTATAACAAATTCTTCTATTTTGTCTCTCCATTCATTCTCAATTCTGTAATCCTTTTTTATTTCCTTTGTCAAGTTCTAGTGAATTATACCATACTACAGATTTCATTATTTAATAAACATTATTTAAACAAGAGTGTATTTACCACAGTCCCGACTTGGGATTTGATAATTCTGACTGGATATTCCTAGACCAATCATCAAATTGTTCTTGTTCATACACTTTTAACTGTTCCAGAAAACAATCTGCACTTCGACGAAAAGTTTGAAATCCAGGTAAGTCAGACAGAAGAGCCTCTGCCAGCTTGACAGAATCATCCACCTTAAACACAATAACAAAGAAAAGAAGCTTAACTTCCCAGTATTTGATCAGAAAAGAAAAATCACTACAATAAATATCAGTATTGCAAAACATACAAGTCACATTTAAAAACTGATTAGAGGGGAAAAAAGTGAATCCTGAACTGTTTCAGATGTTCAAACTCTCTTTACAGTAAATTTGGTCCGAATAAGCTGCCCACCAATGGTGTGCACCACTATGAAAATACCCCAGATATCCCACTTGGTCTTTAATTAATTCTCTGTAAAGGCACAGCTCTCCCATGGGTCTTCTGTTGTATCTATAATGTCCATGATAATACTCAAAGGTCATTAAAACGGAATTTCACATCTACATGTGGACAAATCAAAACCCCGATCAATACAATCAGTGAAGATCTGAGAGCAATCAAAAAATTTAGCACAGCCTAAAGCAGACATACAAATGACACACATCAGCTGAAATGGGCTAATAGTTATTTTGGGATAAGTAACTTCTATTAGCATTCAACTCTATACTTATTGTAGAGGGCAATTATGTTCATAAAAAACATCGTGATTTTCACTGGTCAATGTTTTCCAAAAACACTCAAAGTTTCCAACTAAAGTGTAAATGCAAACTTACAAAAACAGCATAAATTAAAATAGAGTCAAGTATGTTTTAAGAGAACACTGAATTATTGTACAGTTGTTGTACAATTGTTTACTTCTCCTACTGTAAATTCCCTGGCAGGCACAAGCTGAATGTACTACCAAGAAACCTCTCTGATTTCAAGAGGACACTACAAAGGTTAGTAATAACAAGAGAGAATTAGAATTTTAGAATCTGGCTATCTGTGAATCTTAAATACAATTTAAAAGGCAAACTGGAGGGTAAAATTTAACAAAAAAACCTCCTGTCTGAATTTTGGTCTTCTTTTTTTTTTTTTT
>VZTX01016848.1:1738-20650 GCA_013400915.1 Pardalotus punctatus
GGGACGGAGAGCCCCGGCCCGGAAGCGGCGGGGAAGGCGGCGGGGCCGCCATGGGCCGGGTGGTGACCGTGGCGACCTGCGCCCTTAACCAGTGGGCTCTGGACTTTGAGGGTAATCTGGAAAGGATTATCAAAAGTGAGTGGGGTGCCGAGATCGCTGGCTGCCATCGGGAAGCCTCTCCCGCTCCCAGCTTCCCTCCTTCCTGTCCCTCCTCCGCGCGTTCCCCGCGAGCGCAGCCCGTGCCTGTCTCACACCCTGCGCTCCCAACACTGTTCCAGGTATCGACATCGCCAAGAGCAAAGGAGCTCGGTACCGGCTCGGTCCAGAGCTCGAAATCTGGTAAGGACGCCTTGCTGGCGCTGGATTTGCTGAGATCCCAATTAATTGAGGAAGAACAGGTCGGGAAGAGCATGAGCCCCGTGGTGCTGCAGTGCCCAAAGCCATCCTTACAGCATGCCGCTGTTGGTGCACAAACAGCCGGTATAGTTGTTAGCACAGATTTGGTTCTCTTGTTTTGGAAACCTGGCTGGTAGCGATAATTTCTGACCTACTGCAGTGAGGTTCCCTTCAGGGAAACTGTAGTGCTTTGATTTTTTTCCTGGGCCCAGGCTGCTGTCCTTGAAACGAATATCATGGGATGATACAAAACGCTGCAGAGTTTTAGATGCTGTAAGTAGGGATGTTGACAGCACTGCTTCTTCATTTTCTATATAAATTACCCGTGCGGGTGAAATGTTCCCTGTCTAAAGTAGCTTTGCTTCTTTGGCTCTTATGCTATTTTAGCTGAACTTTTGATTTCTTCTTGGTTTTTTTTTTACGCAGTGGTTATGGCTGCTCAGATCACTATTATGAGTCAGACACACTCTTGCATTCGTTTCAAGTTCTGGAAAAGCTCTTGGAGTCTCCAGCTACTCAAGATATTATCTGTGATGTGGGGATGTAAGTTTTTTTTGTGTACATGGGATAAAGGGGTAAGTCCTCAGGGTGTGCTTCTTGTGCCATAGTATGGATAGCGAGGGCTCTGCACTGAACTTTCAAACACATCTTAGGAACTGCACTACTTTTCCCCTTTTGATTTCTACGACTAGGACTGCAACATGCAGAACACTTTGTGAAAGATAATCCTTTCAAAAATTGCTGATGGGTGAGCCCTTCAAGAGAGAAGTAGGATAATTACAGTTATATATTGGAAACTTTAATGGCTGGGCCCTATTGCCACAGGTCAGACTTTGTAGGAGGTGTAACTCAAATGGCTTTATAATTTTGTCTTTTAGGAATGTGGGGACTGCTATGACTGACAGATATCTTAAAGCAACATAAGTATATGTCAAAATAACTGAAGCCATTCTAAGTCTAATGCTGACAGTGAAGAGTGGTAAATTATGTCTGTAAAAATAATGTGTTAGTCTTGATATAAATGTAAAGCTAGTTTGATTTTGAACTGGGCTGGCAGTATCACGGGAGGTCACATGTGATTAAATAGCCTGGCCCAGCCATGGGAAATCTTCTGGTCTGCTTATGTTCCTAAGGTTCAGGTAGTAGTTGATATATCTGAGACTTGATAGCACAGTCAGTAACATGGATTTTTTCAAACAACTACTTTAATTAAAAAATTAGAAGCTAAGACTTGGTACTTTGTTTTGCTTGATTCCCTCAAGTGGTGTCTTAAAATAGTTTTTGTGCAGTGAAGTAGATTCTGTAGGTTTTTATAGTTTCATTTAGCGAGTGTAGTCACTGCTAACTTTGCTTCTTATTTTCACAGGCCTGTTCTGCACAGAAATGTTCGCTACAATTGTCGAGTGATCTTTTTAAATAAGTAAGTTGTGAGGTAACACATTAGTGTATCCTTTAAGAGACCTATTTGCCCTTCAAGAAAGATCTTTCAGTGCTATGTAGAATGATGGATTTATCTTCCGATTTGCTAAATTTTGAGAGAGACAACTAAGGTTTTTCATTATCTCTTTTTCTTTTCTTGATTTATAGAAACTAAATTCCCACTGCTTTCTGAAAGAGTTTAGAAAAGCCCCTTGAGTCTGCAAACAGAAACTTTAAAAATGTTACATTATAATAGAAAAAAAGGAGTTGATCTTAATCAGTGTTCGTATGTAGCCTTGTTTGTCTGTACATCAGGTCTTAGCTCAGTTTTTCTGTTTTATGATTTCAGGAAGATTCTTCTCATCAGACCAAAAGTATCACTGGCAAATGCAGGAAACTACAGGGAACTTAGATGGTTCACACCATGGAGCAAAGCAAGGTATGCTGGCAACTGTTAAAATGGTGTTAAAAACCACAGCTTGCTGTTTGCAGCTGCAGAGGCAGCAGGGATGAAATATCTACAGCAAATCGTCAGTGCTGCTGCAGGGAGAGCAGCAAGACAGAGTCAGCCAAGCCATGGGGTTGCAGCTCGGTTGTACTGAGCAGTCAAACTCTGAGTTGCTGAGCTGCAAGGAGAACTGGGGCTGTGTGATCCTGCAGCCAGTGCAAAGTGTCATTTTCCTGGTGTCTGCTTTCTAAGAACTCCCAGGTCAGGATTAGAAGAGGCTGTGTTGATCTGCTCAACTGCTGCATCCAGTGCTGAATTGGCAAACACTGAAACGGATGAGTTCTGTCAGAATCTGGACAAAAGCAGATCATAACAGCAGCCTACCTTGTGATGCTGCAGAGTGTGCCCAGCACTCCTCTCTCACGCTGTGCACGTACCCTCAGCTCAGGGACTGCCTCCAGCTGGAGGGTGTCAGTAAAACACCTCTGCTCCGTCCTCTGAGCCCCAGGCAGTGCTGAGCTGTTCTCATAGCAACCCTGCGAAAAGAGAAACTCCCATCTGCCATCTGACTTGCGTGGTGTGTTCTTTGTTTGGTCTGGTTTCTAGCCAGGATGGAGCATTGCTTACCCTGCCTTTCTGAAGCACGGATGTTGCTATTTTATAATCTCAGCATTTCTGATTAATTCCACAGAAAATATGAAGGTCTTCTTTTATTTTTTAAACACACACAGCCCTGTACAACTTCAATACAGTTTCTTTAATCAATATTAGAAGGTGAGATGAGAACCAGTTTTTATGCTGTGATTTATGTAATGATGCATTCACGATCTATAAACTTGCTCTAGGCATGTAGAGGAATATTTTCTACCCAGGATAATTCAGGAAGTGACTGGACAGGTAAGCTATTTTTTTTTTTAACTTTAGCATCTTCCAGGTTCAGCAATTAAAAACTGTAGTCCCCAGAATTCTGCTGCCAGTTGTGCTGTAGATTTATATGTTTCAGTGGTGGTTTTAAGTTACATGAAATGAGACCATAATGAAACCTTATTTATGTTAGTATGTGGCAGCAAAGCAAGTAGATTTTAAATCTGCCTCAGTAATTCATACATACAGAACCTTGATTGCCCTATTTTGCACAATTCTAGTACTGAGTTTATCTGTGCTTGAGACTAGAATTGAGTATGTGTTTTTAGGTTACAAAAATGTTAAAAAAAAATAATTTGAACTTTATTAAATTCAGAAGGATCTAAAATTTAGGTTAGTTCCCGCTAAAGCATAAGTGTGATTCCTAGCAACAGACAGTCCTTGTTTTGTAGATAGTTTAATTCCTGTCCTTAAACAAAGCACTGGATCTGAATACTACTGAAATTAAACCACAAAATTTAAATCCGTCCAGAAATTTGCACTTCAGAGCTTTTTTTAAAAATTTTATTCAGACTTGGTATAAAATGAAAGAAGGCATAATGTGATTGATATTGTGTCACTAATTTCACATAAGTGAGCATTCAATTTTTATATTTTCTTAAGACTTGTAGTTAAGTTTCTGAACTGAATAGATTCTTCTACTGCATGTGTGTAAGACTATTCTTATTTTTTCTCAGGAAACTGTTCCTTTTGGGGATGCAGTGCTAGCAACCAAAGATACCTGCCTAGGGGCAGAAATATGTGAAGAACTCTGGGCACCAAACAGGTAAAGAAGGAGAAATAAAAAGGAAACGAAAACATATCGTGGAGCTGCCTGAAATACATGTTTCTAAAGATCTGCTTGTTATTCTTCTATGTAATTGATCTTTCAAAAAGTGCCAGTAAGATTAAATATAATTAGGAGCAATAAATACATTATGGGAAACACCTCACTAGGTTAGGTGCATGTAAGTGATGAAACTAATCAATTTGAAACAGGAATTAGGAGAGAAATACCAAAAAGAAGCAGAATGAAAAGAGTGACTTAAGGAAACACATGACAGGTAACTCTAGTGCTTACATTCCTGATATTTTTCCAAATCTCCCAGTTATAGTAATTTCCTAGTAACTGCAGAAGGCGTGGTATGTCAAAGATGCGATCTTTTTTTCTTTTTTTTAGTATTTTCTTATGACATTGGAAAAAGAAAAAAACAGTAAAAATCTTTTCCTTGTGGTTTTTTTTTTTTATTTACTAAGAGACAAGGAAAATGGGCAGCTGACCTTGCAGTGTTTCCCTTTCAGATCAAGATTGTATTATTCTCTCTTTTTATTGGAACCTGGGCTTCTATAAAGTAGAAGGCATTTCATTTAGAACAGAATGAGCAGAAGCCCTCCTGACCTCTCCAGCCACTGCTGGTCTTTGACAGAAGAGTTGAGCAATGCAAGAAAACAGGTTATTTTTGAAAGCCCTGTCCTCGTTTGAGCTAAGGCATGCAGAAAACTGACAGTGGCATAGATTTTTCTGTTTGTCAGTGATTTTTAATGATATTTGCAGTTTTCACAGCACAGTAGTGCCAGCTGATTTATTTTTATGCCTTTTGCTTTGATAGCCCTCACATTGAGATGGGACTCGATGGTGTGGAAATTTTCACCAACTCCTCTGGGAGTCACCACGTGCTGCGGAAGGCTCGTGCCCGGGTGGATCTGGTGAACTCTGCCACAGCAAAGGTGTGCACTTTTCTGCTTCTAAAGTTCTGCTTGTTTTGAAAATGAGAAGACATTAAGTAATTGGACTGTAATCCTATGTAACAGTGATTGGGAAAAAAAATAAAGCAATGAGTGTGCATTACACTGGAAAATGTGCAGCTACTTTGTTATTGTAATTTAATGTGCTTTCCTTATACTTAACGGTATCTGCTCTGTCCTCAGATATCCAAACACAGTTTCTGTCGTCACCTTCCTGCTTTTCCCAACCTCAATTTGAGCTCAGAATTTCAATTTAAAAGTGCAGCTCTGTCTGTTTGGGTTGAGGGAATGACTCTTGCTACTAATAGAGACTCCTGTTGAGAGAGAATCCTAGCCATGAATCATTTACAATGTAAAGGGAAAGGAAGTTTGTAAGAAGGGCAGGAACAGAGAAATAACATTTTCATTTTTAACATCCTGTCAGTTGCTATATTCTGAATAGCTTTTATTTTTTTTCCCCCTGCATGTTTGATTCCCTGGCAGAATGGTGGAATATATATTTTAGCCAACCAGAAAGGCTGTGATGGTGATCGTCTGTATTACGATGGCTGTGCCATGATTTCCATGAATGGAGAGACGGTTGCACAAGGATCCCAGTTTTCACTCGATGATGTGGTAATGTGTCCACCCTGTAGCTGCTAGTACGTTATGCTCAACACTTCCCAAACCTTCCAGCATCTAGATCCACGTCTCTAGACTAAAAAGGGTGTGTTTTAATTCTGCTATTCAACTAGATCCAAGCTTTTTCCTAGTCAGATTACCTACAGTAGCTCTCCTGCTTTTATGAGGGTGGAAAAACTGTCACACTGCAAGTACTTCATGAAAACATTTATGAATGCGATCGCCCTGAGGAGGAGAGACCGTGTTAATTTAGATTCCCTTATCTACAGGTAAAATGGGCAAAGACTGCAATGTTCTAATTATGACCCCGTTTTGTAGACAAAAGTTTTGTTTTGACTTTGACTTCATAAAAAAGATTTGTCATCTGTGTTTCCCCACAGTATGTGCTAGATCCTTCTCTCCTCCCAGTATGTTTCTTGCCTTTTGCTTTGCCCCAGCTGATGCTGGACCTTTTGCCAAGCACTGTTTGTCTGTTTGTGTAGAGTGATCTAATGTTGAAAGCCTTTCCATAGGAGGTACTGGTTGCCACTCTGGACCTGGAGGATGTTCGAAGTTACAGAGCAGAGATTTCATCTCGTAACTTGGCGGTAAGAATTCTTGAGGGAGGTTGAGTTTGTAAACTCTGCCAAGTTTGAATGGTTATGTAAATGAATGTAAAAAGTATTTGCATGTCTTGATTTTCACAGTATTCTATAGATGTGATAGATACATTAGATCTGATGCTACATTTAAATTGATGTCTTCTGAATTCTCCTGTACTGTTGCTTAGGCAAGTAAAGTGAATCCTTATCCCAGGGTCAAAGTGAATTTTGCTCTGTCATGTCCTGATGATGTAGCTGTCCCTACTTGTATGCCAATCCAGTGGAGACATCACAGTCCTGAGGAGGAGATCAGGTAATCAAACACTGAATCTGTTGCTTGAAAATTATTTTGATTTAAAAGGAAAACCCAACCAAAGAAACAAACCAAAGAGAGAGAAACATAAGATATTGTTTAGATTTAAGTAAAGAAAGTGTCTCATTGGAAGACCACAATAAATACATTGACTTGCTTAGGTGTTAATCCCTAACCTTCTTAGAACAATCATGTTCTGTAATTTCAGCCTTGGACCTGCATGTTGGCTCTGGGACTATTTAAGGCGCAGCAAACAGGTAAGAACAGCTGGGTTTGTTTTTCCCTTGGCATACACAGCTTTTTTTGTGCCATGGGGACAGTTCAAGTTGTCATCCTGTGCTAGTTTTGAGTTTTTCACTGATAGGTCATTCAGACTTAAAAATTACATTCCAAGTGTGACTTCAGCATGCTCTGTGCACCTCTCCCTTAGGAATTGTGCTTTCTTGAGTGCAGCAGAGTGACATGAAGTAGTAATTCAGTGTAATAGTAAAGTATATATGAAAAATATAGTCCTTTTTATTAGCTTTTCTGTCTTACTAGAGGGTGAAGACAACTGGAATTTTTTCTAGCCAAAGGGTTTTACACTGACTACTTGTTTGATTATCCAGTTGATAAGAGTTTAAGAGAATTTGCTCTAGGTCATTTGTTCTGTTTTTCCCCAGTAGGATATAAACAGACTTGAACAATGCACCTGTCATTTTTCAACAAGAGTGTGTTTCTGAGTGGTACAATACATACCTTTTTCTAATTTTGCTATATGGAAACTCTTCCTTGCTCTGTTTTCAAGGGAGGATTTCTTCTGCCTCTGAGTGGTGGAATTGACAGCTCTGCTACAGCTTGCATAGTGTACTCCATGTGTCACCAGGTTTGCCTGGCAGTCAAGAATGGCAGTAAGTAGATCTGGCCAGCTGCATTAACTAATGGTGATGGACAAGTTAATATTAGCTGGGTGCAGTAGCTGCAAGAGCTCATTAATGGCAGACTCTTTTCCTGTTGTTCTAATGGAATCCTTTGTATCTCTTCAGAAATTCCAGAACAAAATGTGTGTCCAGATTCAGATTCTCTGAATCCGCTTAATAGTTTTCGTTTTGGGTTTAAGAATTGGATGTGGAACTCGGACTAGTTTCTCTCTAGAGTATTGTTCAAATATTGGCTGATGTAGTTTTCAGTTTATTCTGAAAATTTTCACCTTCTATTAAAATCAGCACTACAAAGCATTGTTAGGAATGGTTGAAGTTCTTAAACTGGCTTTAAGCAGACTATGCTTTTAGCTAAGTCTTTGTACATATTGGATTATGTTTTCTATGAAAATTCTTCAGTGGATCAAAAGGATTTCATATTTCTTTGCTCAAAATTAGAAGCAAAATCAGTAATTCATTTATTTGATAGATGAAAGGTTTTTGGGGAAGTTAGACGATGGAGTCATCTGATTTTTGAAGGGCAATGTAAAGCTGAATTGGAATACAAGGGATGTACCAGATGGCAGGAGGAGCACAACGATTTCCACTCGTGTTCCGTTTCTTTTGCTCTGTCCTCAGATGCAGATGTGCTGGCTGATGCACGCAGGATTGTGGGTGATGAGGCCTACACCCCTGAGGATCCTCGGGAGCTCTGCAGGCGTGTCTTCACCACGTGCTACATGGCTAGTGAGAACTCCTCCCAGGATACCCGCAGCAGGGCTAAACTGCTGGCCCAGCAAATTGGCAGGTACAAGCTGAGAGGTGCTGGGGGAAAAAAACCCTCTTCTGGCAAAGACTTACTTTAAAAATTTCAAACTCCACAATGGGAAAAAATAAGAGAGGAATAGGAGGTAGGTTAAGTGGGAATATTACAGATGTGAGGCAAACTTAGGAGCGTTTGGCAAAGGATGTGGAATTTTGGAAACAGACTCCGAAAAGCATCTTTTCTTTCCTAAGTTTCTTCACACCAGATCTGAGATTACAGCAGCCTTAAAACCTCATTTGATGGGTGGATTTTTGTTGTTGTTTTTTTAAATGCTATTTTATACAGTCCCATTGTGCCAGTTGAGTCACTTGTGCTTGAATTCTTCTCAGCTACCACATCAACCTGAACATTGATGCGGCTGTGAAAGCTGTTGTGGGGATTTTCTGTGCGGTGACAGATCGAACTCCCCAGTTTTCTGTCTATGGAGGGAGCAGCAGAGAGAGCCTGGCACTCCAGAACGTGCAGGTGTGTGCCCTGGGGGTGGATCAGGTTAGACACTTCTGATTGTGCGGGTTTCGTTTTGTTTTTATCTAGAGAACACAAAATAGTAACGTACCAGCCTGGACTTGGGGTATGTCCCTGAAGATTCATGGGCTTCCAGTAAATGCTTGTCTGCAGCAGAAATCTACAGTCTCACATAATTCAGGGGGAAACCAAGATAATTGTTGTTTGTGACTTCTCTAGGATGGTCAGGAAGGAATAGGACATGACTGTATCGCATCAATAGCACTGTCTAGGCTTTCTAGAAAAGCATGCCAAGAGAAAGTTGCCAGGTCAGGACAAATCTGAGTCCTGCAGGATTGTGGCAGGTCAAGACCCAAAAATATTGCTGATGTGCACTCTCCTTGGTGAATGTTTAGCAGCCCTTAAAAGGCTCTGAGAAGAGATATTAAGCTTATCCATTTCATTTTCCAGATGTCCTCACTTTTAGAAGGTAGAAGAGAATTTGGTTTTTTTGTATCAGATATTTAATCCTCAAAAGGCTTATTCTGGCCTATTCTTAAAAGCTTCCAGCCTAATCAGCAACTTTGCTTCAGTTCTAAATGTAGTTATCCTATTTGATAGTTTTTGTTAACTCAAGGACTTGATCTTTCTCCCTCTGTTACTGGAGAAATCCAGCTGTCTCCTCTGGAAGCAAACATTGGATCCTTTATCAGCTTTTTGGCAACAGGAGAGGCTTTAGTCACAGAGGAGTGTGGGTATTTGTTTAACATCACCCACAGTCGTGGCTGGAGCTGGAGGCTGGATCTCAGGTTTGTTTGGTACCAGTGCCATCCTCGGAAAAAGCTGACTTTCAGAATGGGGACAAGCGCAAAGTGAACTTTTTACAAACGTTTTGTATCAGACTAAAGGGATTTATTTACTCCATAAAATGGGAATGGTTTGTCTGCGTACTTCATTCCTCATGGATCCTTATTTGTGCCTGTAGGAGAGAGAAAATGGCAACTGCTCCCCAGTTTGCAGTTCAGACCAGGAGAAACTTGCTCAGTCACGTCTGTGAACCTGGCTTTCCTAAGTGTGTTCATCTTCTCCACAAGAACGTCCTTCTTACAGTCACACTGTCCACTTTTTGTTCTCCATGAGTTTGTTTAGACAATTGTTTAATAAAAGTGACTGGGAAGAAATCACCCCGCTTTGTAAATTTTGCTTTCTTTTTCATTTTGCTTTGCAGGCTAGAATAAGAATGGTCCTTGCCTACCTGTTTGCTCAGTTGACACTGTGGGCTCGTGGGATGCCAGGGGGACTGCTGGTGCTGGGATCAGCCAATGTAGATGAAAGGTTGGTGAAAATGAGGAATCCAAACACAGGTGGCAAGGTCACGGTCATTTCCTTGCAACTCTACCAAATCCCAGTGTAGATTATTACTCAGAAGAGGTAACAACCTAAGAATACACCTGTAATAGTGAAATAAATGAAAATAGTTGAATCAGCCTGAATGGGAAATTGTGTGTTTTTCAGAAGTTTAGCCAAAGTATTGCTATAGCTTTCCCAAAAAACACTGTTTTCAGTAGAATGTACCTGTTCATTCACTAGGCTAACTTCTCAATTTGTTTTATTTCCAATTACTGTATTAGGAATTAAGATTTGAACTTTGAGCTGAAAAACAGACTTTACAATGTGGAGTACTGTTACTAGAGCTGAGTATTTGAAGATTAAAGCAATCCCTGTAAGACTACGGGACTGGTAACCTCTAAAGCTGTGAGAGTACTGTGTGCTGGTTCTGTGGGTGTGTTGAGATTTATTGTTTTAATTGGTCAGCACAGTATTTTAATTGTTTTGCACATTCTGCTTCAGCATGGACAGTTTAGCAGTGCTTTATAATTGTTTAAAGCACTGTCTTCTGGAAATTTCATGGCTTTAGGATAGTCCTGTTGCAGGTGTAAATACGTTACTAATATGCAGTCTTTTTCTCCCTTTCTTTATGCCTCATATAAATTCTCTGTAGTGTCAGGGATTACATACTGTGCTGCAGTTACATTATTATTTACTGTTGCTGTATAAAATTTCCTGTCTTGCTCAGCCTGTGTGGTTACTTGACCAAGTATGACTGCTC
This sequence comes from Pardalotus punctatus, assembly GCA_013400915.1. Lineage (NCBI taxonomy): Eukaryota > Metazoa > Chordata > Aves > Passeriformes > Pardalotidae > Pardalotus > Pardalotus punctatus. The sequence goes on from VZTX01016848.1 coordinate 12,445, forward strand.
CAGTGCTGATATCAATCCCATTGGTGGTATCAGCAAGAGTGATTTGAAGAACTTCATTCAGTATTGCAGTGACAGCTTCCAGCTCACAGCCCTCAGCAGGTGAGCAGCAGAGCAGTGATTCTGTGCCTGTGCTCCTTAATTCCACTGGAGGAGCTGCTTGAGCCGGGTGCTTTGGTTTGGGGATGAAGCACTGGTTTAAAAGCCAGCACTCATCAGACTGCATAGAATCCATGTTTTTCCTTTTCCCCCTTCCTTACAGTATCATGTCAGCTCCACCCACTGCGGAGTTGGAGCCCCTGCTGGACGGACAGGTGGCTCAAACTGATGAGGTAATGGGCAGTGCCTTTCAAAAGCTTTGGTGAGCCTTCTTCCAGGATCTGGGTTTTGTCCAATTGTGTACTCTTGTATGCATCCATGCATATTGACCAGCATGTTAGAAACAGTCTTACAGCTTCCAACAAGGCATTCGTTTCCCACACCTGCCCTGCCTGTGTTGACAACAGTTTCCAAAACAGCAAATTAACATTTTTGAATGATTTTGGACACTTAGCAAGGATGCGTGTTGTGAAATACAGTTTGTTTTAAGGTTGTTTAAAATCAAGTCAGGCCCTTCCTGCTATGAAAATGACGGGTGGCAAAGGCCTTCTTCTCCCCACACCCTTCTCTTTGATATCCCTTTGGAAAAGAGGGGACTAATATAACTACCTCTAAGGGCTCAAATCTCCCACATTAGAGAGATCCCAGTGGTTTTTTTATTTCTTCTCATAATATTGCTATGTCTTTTTGACATTGACAATTCCATTTTGGTGTTTCTTTGATAAAACTGGGTTATTTTAATTGCTTCATAAAAGTATTAATTAAAATTTGCATAGTTAAGATTTTCAGTGGCTTTCTCTGTGTGTGTGTGTGTGTGTTTTCAGGCAGATATGGGGATGACATATGCAGAACTCTCAATCTATGGGAAATTAAGGAAAATTGCAAAGGCTGGACCATACAGTATGTTCTGTAAACTGATTAATATGTGGAAGGAAATCTGTACTCCAAGAGAGGTAATATACCAAAGAGAAAAAAATATCAAATAATTTAATGTTTTTGCCAAAATAGAGTGTGTTTGGAGAAAGGTGAGGTTGCTTTTAACTGAAAGAAACCGTTTTGTTATTTTGTGTTTAGAGATTATTCTACAGGTGCAGCAGAATATGCTGGGAAAGCAGGTCTGCATATCTTAAACTGAGCTGGTTGTCTTGCGTTGCAAATTGTCAAAACAGTAATTGGGTAATTTGAGAACAATTTCTTCAGAACTACACCTCAGGGGGAGAATTGTTCTCTAAAATACAGATGACCAACTACTCTTGAAGTCTTTGGGTGTGTGTTCTGAGACAAAAGAAATGCTTTGAAAGAATATCTACGCTAGGTAAAGATAGAACACAGTCTCCAAAGTACTGTTCTCTAAATTGCTTAAATAGTAAGAAACTTCATATGATTAAAAGCCATCTTCTTTGTACACCAGGTGGCATCCAAGGTTAAGCATTTCTTCAGGATGTATTCCATCAACAGGCACAAAATGACCACCCTCACTCCTTCCTACCACGCAGAAAACTACAGCCCCGATGACAACCGATTTGACCTGAGGCCTTTCCTCTACAACACCTCATGGTCCTGGCAGTTCAGGTGTATAGACACACAGGTATCTGCCCTCTGCTTCTGGTTTGGTTTTGTATTTCAAATCCTCACACTGTGTCAAGACTAGTTCCAGTGAATCTCCAGCAAAAGACAGCTAGTATTTAGGGTAGTAGTTATTACAGAACTAAGTGTGATTGTTCTTTTCAACTGTCAGGCTAAATCCTTTGATTTCACTGTAGGCTGTTTGGGTACTTTTTGAGTTGTCACACTGCCATGAAAACAAGAAAAAGAAAAAATAAAATAAAACATGCACTGAGGTCAGAAACTAGTAGGTGTACCCAAGCTGATGGAGCCCAGTGCTAATGGGAAAAACAAGCTTTTGTATTTTGGTTTGAATTTAGGATCTGTCTGAACAGATCTGCTTAATTGCAGAATTAAGATGACCTACATCAGCGTGGGGAAAGGCAGTAAGAGGCAGCAATTCACTGAGTGTTTCTCCCACTGCTTCTGCAGCAATTCCTTTTTTGAATCTGCAGGTAGTTGAGTCACAAATACATGTTTGCTCAAACACAGCAGCAGTAATGGTGCTGTGCTCAGGTTGAGCACTGTGAGGTGCAGAGGGGCTCAGGCAATTACTGGAACCATGCTTAACTTTTTGCAGTTTTTAGCCACCCCTTCAAACTTACTTTAATGCCTCTTTTATGGCAAAAGTGCTGGGGTGAAGAATTTTATCACCTTGAAGTTTTTTCTGCCAGAGATTTTACACCCCAGTTGCTTTTAAGAATATGTTTATATATGTAATAAAATATTAATTCGTTCGTCTGTGAAATGCCAGACATGTTGTAATAGTGTTTTTCTACCTTGAAACCTGGGATAAAAGTTACCATGTGCAGTACTTTATTTTAAGTCTGTATGGTGGAGGATTTTCTACATAATTTTGGACTTTTTCCCCCTGAAATACCCGACAAAAGTTCTTTTGGCCTCCGTGGGAGTCGGGTAAAATGTTTTTGTAGGGTCTGGACCAAAATGTAATTATTTCATGCTTACAGTAAATTTGATTAAGATCTTTTAATGATGCAGGATATTGTTACACTCTTTAACTAGATTTGTATGTAATAGCAGTTGTGCTATGCAAGGGTAGTGGCCATCACAACTTATTCCAAGTTTGGGGAAGATTTCACTGTGTAGGCAACAGTAACCTGAACTGATAACTCCTGCTGCTCTTTGTGAGACTCCCAAACAATAACATGCAATGGTGTGAGTCAAATCTGCCCTATTCATGAAAAGGAATACAGGAAAAGTTTCTTCTTATTGTAGGTGTTCAGCACAATGGCAATTCTGAAGACAGTCACTCTCTAGGACAGTGAGTGTATCACTGGTAATTCTGCTCCTCAGACTCAATCTACACTTCAGATTTTTCTAGCATAGTAACAGGACTGAAAATATGGCATAAACTTGACATAAAACACAACTTTAGTTGCTGGGTTTTCCTGTAGGAGAATCATGTTACAGCTCGAGCTTGTTTGTGAATGGAAACAATTTGGGTGCTAATGATAAGAGCAATCTGTTGGATTTGTGGAAAGTACTTCTCTGCTTTAAATGTCTGTAGTGTAGTCAAGCCAGTTTAGTTACCCACTCATTTTAAGTGCAAAATTCCCTTCATATTTGCTGCAGAAAGAACAGGGGTAAAAGGAAGTTGAGATCATAGCATTGGCTGGGAATTGCCAGCTTTGCTCTCAGTCTCGATGTCATTGAGCTCTAGCTGGCCAAGGGGGTTTAGAGCAACCCTAGGAACTCCACCAGCCCTGTGTGTGGCTTCTGCCTTGGAGTGGTGTCTGAAGTAAAGGATTTGTGCTCAGAGCATGCCCTTCCCTGTGCCACAGCATTCACTGGGATTTTCACAGCTGCCATGATTGGAAGGAGCTGTGATGCAGCTCAGAAGAAAGCTGGAACGTCTGCCCTCAAGGATGAGATATCTGCAGGCTTCTGCTTTCTCCAGTGTCATACCACAAGATTGGTCAAACCAAAACATTTATCCACTTCATAAAAACCTGATCTTTGTGTGTCTCTTTCACAACCAGTAGCAGATATTGATGGAAGATCGTCTATTTATTTGCTACTGAATTGGTTTCTTTTTTACTTGCAGGTATCCAAGCTAGAAAAAAAGAAAGGAATTTCTGTAGCTGAAGATTTGGACTGACTTCCTGTCTTGTTTAACTGTGATAATTCATTTGCCAAACAGAATGTTTAAAATTGGATTATACCGTGATAATGAGCAGGGATGACCTGCTCAAGAATTCCTGAGCTGACCATTGTAATAATTTTTTTTTAATTGACTCCCTGTTTTACTTTCAATATACTTAAACTGTACTTCGGCTAAGTAATGATTCATTAAGTTTTCCTTCAACTACTTGAGTTAATTGCCTTTAATTTAAAATATTTGGATAAATGCATCATAAATAAATCCAGGGTAGTGTTTTGTTTGGTTCTGATGATTTGGATGTGACTTTTGAGTAGCATTCAGCTGAATGTATAAAATTTTAACACTTCTGGCATGTGCTGTTGAGGGGAAAAACTCACCTTACTTTGCAATAAACTTTTAATTTTGTCATGCCAGTTGACTCAGTTCTTATTTTACATGTTTTTTATTTACCTAGCACTAGCTTTGTAGACTGGTCCAGGGTTTTGTGTGGCCACAAGGTCTAATTCAGCAAGGTATTGGAAGCATGTTTATCTTGAAGCAGATGGGTAATCTCTATGTTAGTGGGATCAAAATTAGAGTTCAGCTTCTTGTTTTGTTTGAATATTGCAGAATGAAGTATAAAGCATCCTCTGCACTCAGAGTATTACCCAGATTCCACCTACAGTTTGCAAAAACTTAATTTTTAACTTCATGAATTCAGCTGATCTTTTAAATGTGTTCAGCGCTGTGGAGCAATAAAAAAGGATAGGCTTGTTCCTTTGCTTGAGTCCCTTTTCTGCCTTTTCATTTAATGTTTAGCTGTTTCCATTTCTTTTTTAAACCTTGATTTGAAAGGTGCACTTTTAAGAGGGAAAACTAGAAATGTATTTCTACAGTTGTGGGCAAACAGCACTCTGACTGCAACAACAGGAGAACTTAGACCCAGTGAGATTTTTGTTAAAATAGTCTTACATTGTGCTGGTGGAAAACATCTGCTAAAGGGCACATTCTCCACATTTGTTTCCCACAACTCAGGAGGTGGTTCACTTGGAGTTAAAGATGCTGTGTTGTTCATTGTGTGTTTGTTATATGTTACCAATTTAAATACATAATGAACCTTAATTGGTGCTGATGTTAGGAAGAATGGAAAACCCCAGCCAAGATGTGCCTTCCTTCACAGTTAGTTGGGCACTTCCACTTCCCATTTCAGTCAGAGGGAGTGAAAGAATTTTAAACAGAAGTTGAAGAATTCATTGTGTATTTGAAGGCTTTTTTTTTTTTTTTTTTCCCCTCTGGAAGTTACTGGTTTCTCTTTCTTGACAATCACAGAAGAAGAAAGAGGAAACATTTGCTTTCATTCAAATAAAAAATAACAGCACAAAAATACAGTATTTACATATGTTTCCTGTTAGTGCTGTTACCTTATTTCAGGCAGTTGGTGAAAGGACACTTGTCTTTCTTAGCAATGGCATTTACAGTACATGTACAAATTGCATTTTATTTCTTGTCTGCTTGTGCTAAATACAGATTGTACCAGGCCACCTCTATTTTCCTTTTACTCCCCAGAAACTTTCACTGTATCTATTCCATATGATCCCTCTATTTCAACTGTTACCAGCAAGAACTCCAGTTTAATCATTGCATTGTTGCCTAATGAGAATGGAAATAATTCCAACGTGTTAGCTGCTGGCGTTCACGTTTTACTGGAGACAACTTGTACGGGGTTGGTTTGGCCAGATTTTGGGGGAGGCAGCTACAGGGGTGGATTCTTTGAGAAGCTGCTGGAAGATTTCCCCCCATGTCCAGCAGAGCCAATCCCAGCCAGCTCCATGATGGACTTGGCACTGGCCAAGGCCAAGCTAATCAGTGATGGGAATAGTGACTCTGATAACATATTTAAGAAGAAAAAAAGTTATTGCAAGATGTAATTGTGGCCAGAGAAGAGCGTGAGAATCAGGGAGAGGAACAGCTCTGCAGCCACCCAGGTCAGTGCAGGAGGAGGAGCAGGAGGTGCTCCAGGTGCCAGAGCTGATTGCCCTGCAGCCCGTGGAAGAGCACACAGAGAGCAGGTGGGTGCTCAAAGGAGTCTGTGACCCCGGGAGAAGCCCGTGCTGGAGCAGGGTCCTGGCAGGACTCGTGGCACTGTGAGGAACCCTCAGTGGAACGGGCTGTTCCTGAGGAACTGCAGCCCATGGGAAGGACTCACGGTGGAAAAGTTTGTGAAGGACAGTTCTGGGTGGGAGGGGAGGGACCCCTTGCCCTGAGGAGGAAGCAGAGGCAGAAACAACATGAACGAACTATAACCCTGTTCCATGTCTCCCTATGCCTCTGAGGGAGAGGGGATAGAGAATTGGGAATAAATTTAAGCCCAGGACGGAGGGAGGGGTAGGGCAAAGGTGTTTTTAGGATTTGGTTTACTTCTCACTATCCCGCCTTGATCTAATTGGTAACATATAATTCTGCTATGTCAATTCTGTTTTGCCTGTGATGGTATTCTGTGAGTGACCTCTCCCTGCCCTTATCTCAACTCCTATTTTCTGTCCGTGTCCAGCTGAGGAGGGGAGTGATGGAGCAGCCCAGGTCAACCCACCGCACAGCCATTATGGTAAAGATAACATTATGGGGTTTTCCTTTATCTTCAGCTGGATCTTACCCTGACTTACTTAGAAGTCAGTGTTAAACTCATTTTTGACCCACCAGTGCTGCAGCTGAAGGCAAAAGCTAACACATTGCTCTTTATCAAACATATATAAAATTACACGTTCCTTTCCTGAGTTAAATAAAACTGGCCCATAGAGACCAGTAATTTTTTTGTCATTTGGCTGAATTCATGACACATCGTAACTGTGAGCCTGATGTTTTCCCTGCATTACCAGCAGCTTCCTAAAAGAGAACTGGCCTATGGCAAAACCATTGTCCACAATGATCATTACTCCCTGGTCCGTGATTTTATTTGCAATTCAACTAGTTCTTACACTTAAGAGTTACATTATAACAGTCTGAGTTTGACTAAAATACTCACTGAAGGGCATCTAGTTTGATAAATGATGTGTAACCTTTCATTAAAGAACCTAGGACGGGTTTACTTTTACTACTCAGGTTGGAATGCTAAAATGAGGGATTGATACACTCTCGTGTTTATCATTATGCTGCCACAGATCCCAGTATGTGGCATAAAAGTGTTGTCAAATTTTCCTGACGTGTCTTTTGGAATTGCGGCTCTATGAAACTGAACAGTGGAAAGGGTCTGCGAAGGGACAGTGAAAAGGTGCAACCAGTACAAGTGAAGCATCTTTCACCAGTGTTATAAATACATATTAAAGTGTTGGCTTTTCGCAAATAATGAGTGCTATGTGTATAATACTAACCTTTATGTTGTAAGAATGTAACCATTATTAAATGCTTTTCTTTTGTTCTACCTTAGAGATAACTGAAAAATAACTAACCAAAGATATGTTGAAATACAACTGACAAATTATAAGCTTAACTAGATAAGCACAGATGTGATGACTTCAACCCCAGGAAGCCATAACTCCAGCCCCAGGACCATCTCAAATAAACACAAAGGTGAGAACTTCTCAGGCAATCTCAGATAACCACGATAAGACAGACTCCTGTTACCACACATCCCATCCACAAATCTTCCAAGAATCAACATACAAAGGAACTCCTCACATACCTAAAAGGCCATTTGTTTTTCAGAATAAGTATGAATATACATATTTCCCTATGACTATGTACCAGGCTGATGCAATTAAAAAATGTATATAAAGAGAATGTCTCACCAGGGCCAGCGCACTCTTGGCTCGGTGCCAAAGGTTGCCCAGCGTTCCCTGGACACTGTAATCCTTTTGCTCTATCCTTTGTCCCTTATTGTTATTCCCTATTAAAAACCTTTACATTTAGCAGGAGACTGGACCTCGTTTTTAACAACCAGCAAAAGCAACATCAGCGAAGTTCACAGCTGTTTATGGAATGCCCGGGTGATTAAATACAAATTAAATACTTTCTGCGAGCAGGGATGTAAACGGTAATTTAGGACTGTGAGCACATGCCGGAAGCGGTAATTTCCACCCTCACGGCCCCGCAGCTGCCCTGAGCCGCCCAGCCAGGAGCCTGGAGCTCCCGTGAGGCAAAACAGCCACAACTCCTCATCAGTGACATACTTCTCAATTCGTATATAACGTTCGGGATCCCCCCTCGTAAATTCAGGTGAAAACCCGACATTTTTCTCCCCACACCACCGCGTCTCTCATCACACCCCGCCGGCTTCAGCGCCCCAGTCCGTGCGGGCGGGGCAGGAAATGGCGCCCGGGAGGCGAAAGCCGGACACAGCGCTCGGTCCCGCGGCGGCGGCGGACGCGGGAAGAGGCGGGGGCAGGAGGCGGGGGCAGGAGGCGGGGG
>VZTX01016848.1:20972-63702 GCA_013400915.1 Pardalotus punctatus
TCCCGCAGAGCTGGGGCGCTCCCGGGAGCTGGGGGGGCAGGAGGGGCAGGAGGGGCAGAGAGGCAGGAGGGGCAGGAAGCGCCCCGGGCTGCCCGGCGGCTCGGCTGCCCTGCACCGGCCGCTTCCGGCGGCTCCGCCGGGCTCGGCTCCGAGGGAGCCGCCAGCGCTGGGCTCAGGGGCGAGCCTTGCGCTGCTGCTGCAGCCCCAGCCCTCGTTCCTTATGTTATTTAGGGTTTTTCTCTAAAGTGCTGGCAAGTTTTTCTCGAATCCGATGTCTGTCGTAGGTCTGACATCTCAGTTCCCCCAGGCTGGAATCCTTTGGAGACCTCGGGTCTCTCTTTTGAGGGTATGGCATCGCCTGAGGGAGCCTTGGCTTTTTGTTGCTCGTTTGTGCAGTGTCAGGAGTGCAGCGGCGTTTCGGGTGCACCCTGTGTGCCCAAACCGAGCAGTGCTTTAATCATCACTTGTGACTAAGTGTCACTTGCGGTGACTAAGAGTTGCAGAATAAGTTGGATATCCATGGTAGAATATATTAAGTAATCGCTAAAGTAAACATTTTTGGCTAATTTCCGTTTTATTTTTATACCATGAAAAGTTGCTTAGATTCTGCCCTTCCAAAATCCTTGGCGTTGACACTAGTGGCTTGCTGTGTGCTTCAAGTACCTAAAGTTTTGCTGTCCTTGCAATCCTTTTAACTAATAGTTCCTTTAAGCAACTTTATCTCACTAGTGTGAGATATAATGAAAAATGTAATGTCTTCACTGTGTGAGCCTGGATTGTCTCTTGTTTACGCTCAAATCTTTCTTGTGCCGTGGTTCATACCAGGATCAGTACAAGATTGTTGTTGCTGATGTACAGATAAAGGGTGACATTTAAAATTTGCTCGCAGTTTTTGTAGGAAATTGATGCTTCTGAATCACGTGGAACATAAAAGTTGTCTGTGACTGTGATCAGTGGTGTTTCTGGCAGTGCTTGGTGTCTGGAGAAGAGCTTTATGCTCATGCTGGGATGGACTCTTGTTGTATCCCGAGTTGTGATTGCTGTCTCCTCGGAGGAGATGGTATGAAGCGCTCCTTGGGACTCTTCTCTGTGGGAAGGTTACAGTATCATGTATTCTTCATATCTTGAGTCCCCCTCAGTTTTTTATCTCTTTTGATATATCTCCTTTTTTTAAAAATTTTTCTTCCTTATTTTGACTTAACTGCCTTTGTCTGGCTTAATTGCAAGGTTAGTTCCTGAAAGGTCTTGGTTTAAGTAAGCACAAGTGGCTGCCCTTTATTTTTTATGTATGTATCTCCACATAGGCTTCTTAATACTGGGTCTTCAAAAGCGGCATAGTAACTAATTTAGTGGTATTTTATTTCAATTTGTGCTCTTTCACTCCTTGCTGTGTCTTGAGTTCTGATCTGCTGGTTATGGTAATAGTAGCTCTCAGAACAAATTAAAAATGCACTTAATTAGTTCTCATCTGACTGGAGAGTCCTGTTGACTGAGATACTGTCCTAAACTGCAGTATCTTTATTAACCAAAGGTAAAAATTGTTATGATAGTAGTGCCTGATTTTTCTGGCTTTGTTTGGCTGTACACTTTGTCAAAAAATAATCTGAATCTCCATTTTTTTGCCTCTTAGGACTTGTCTCTGTGTGGTTTTGTGATGCTTAACTACTAGAGTAGTCTGGCTACTTAAACCTGAGAGAGAAGCTTTTCACAAAGTACATAAAGATGCATGATTTGTTTGATATTATTATTACTTATTTAATGTGATGCACGGTGCTGCTGACAGAGCAAATGTGGCAGGACCTCTTTTTTTTTTTTTTTTGTGCGTGTGTGTACAGTGCCCTTTGTCATGGGAACCATGATTATGCACCTTCTGTTAACCGATAATCTGTTTTATCCAAGGTTTATTTATCCAAAATACAGCAAATGATTCTTATTTCTTTTTAACTTCATAGGTGCTGGAGCTGATAATGACCTGTATATAAACCAAGCCATAGTATTTATTGAAGATGCAATACAAGTAAGTATAAATTTTTTATTAGCTATTATGCTTCCCATGCTGGATGTTTGCCACACACTCTGCCAGTTTTTAAGTTTTTCTGTGTTCAGGCAACCTATGCAACCCATCATCTCGATTCACACAGCAAAATCAGAATTCCAAATTCCTGTGGTATGCAAGTCTCAGTGGACTTCTGCCTGGGAGAAATATATTTTTTCCCCATGAAAAATCTCTTTAAAGGTTTCAAATGAGATGCTGGTTCATGGAATGATTTTCATGGTGGTTTTTTGTTTGTTCGTTTGGGTTGATTTGATTGTGGGTGTTTTGACAATGACTAACCAACCTACTTCTAGGAGAAGCTATTTGAGCTAATGTTGTGATTTGCCTCTCAGTCTGATTATTTGTACATCTTAAGAGCTGGTAAAAGCTGAAGAGTTTCAGGCTGGCTTCAGGTGTGAAGCTGGAACTCTTCAGCTTCTGCTGGGCTTGGTGCCTTTGGAAGCCTTCGTTCCCTCTTTGTCTCTCCCTTACTGGCTGGTACTGCAGGTTCCCAGATCCTGTTGTCTCCCAGGCAGTGGGAATGCTGAAGGGCAGCTCTTGAGCTCTCTTGCTGCATCTGGATGGCTTTTGGTTGGGAAATTTATGGGGGTCAAATGTATTTATGGTATGGCCATGTTTCTGGAAGCAGCTTCTCATCAGGGGCAGAGGAAGAGCAGCCCAGGAGCAGATTTTGGGGATTCCTGAAGAATTACAGGCATTTCCTGATTTTAAAGCATGTTTTATTCAAAGACATAGGTTGAGGTCTCTTCTATTCATAAGTTATTGTTTGCATCTTGTGGCTTGTTGGAAGAGAAAGACAAAAAACGCTCTGTGAGCGGAATGAATGTTAGAAAGGGGAATTTAGTGGGTGAACCATTTTAGCAAGTGCATAGAATAGTTGCTGAATTATTACAAATGCTGTTATTTGAAATGATGACAGTGATTGCTTCAGATGACTGCCACACAGTTTAATTATCTGAGCAGCTGGGTGGTCTTTAGATAGGAGAGCTTCTTTAAAATCTTTCCCTTTTCACAAATGCAGAGTACCTCTGTAGTCATGGGTGACCTGATACTTTAATAACATGTACTAATTTGGTTTGCTTTGGTAACTTGATCTTTGTCTTTGAGACAGTCTGAATGTGATATTTGAATTTCACTTTTTACTTCCTGCCTTCAGTATCGATCTATAAATCACCGTGTGGACTCCAAATCCCTGTGGCTTTATCGATGGTACTATTCCAGGACTTGCCAGTGGTAAGAACGTGGTTATTCTCTTTGCTTTTTCATTTTGGAGTTAATCCTTCTAAAAAATTACTCTTCATCTTTCTTTTTCGTTAAATATTTGTATAATTGTGCTATTATCCTTATAAGAACTTCCTGTGGGAAGCAAGGGGATTGACTACATGTGAACATGATCGAAGTGGAAAGCAGCAAATTTTATAGAAGTGTGATGACCTGGATGGCTCTTTGGAACAGTCTGCTGCATGAATGGACTGTTAACATGATTTACAGCCCTGTGTGTTACAAGTTTTCAAAGTGTCTGTTTCTAAACACGTTGAATAACAGCAAGATTATTTGCTCCTGTTACTTTCAGAAGAACACCAGCTCTGGTTGTTTTGTGGTCTGACCCATTTGTGTGAAGTATGGCATTGTAAAGCTGGGTTTGCTTCAAAGAAAATTGCTTTACTGGAAGTATTTTGTTATTCCTTTGACTCATTTTGTGGCCATTTTTCAGTTTGGTTTTTATGGTTTTGTTGGTTTTATTTTTAATTTCATCTCTCTCCAAACAGGATTTTGAGCTTAACCATTACTGTGATCTTGACTCTGGCTTTCATTGAAGAGCCTTCCTCGCTCACTGTTACGTCGGATGTCCGGTACCGCCTCCCTGCCTGGAACCCTCCCTGTGGCCTCACGGAGAGCATGGAGCTGCTCTGCTTCCTTGTGTTCGTGATTGATGTGGCTGTGAAGGTCAGCATCTCCTTCAGCTGCTGTTCAATGAAACAGGAGCTGGTGTGGAACTCTTTCACATCTTGGGTTTGCAAGATGAAATTGCCTTGCTTTATCAGAGCCTCATTTCAGGAGAAATTAGCAAGTGGATATTTACTAAATTTAGACGTTTTTCCCCTTTATTTTAACCTAATTTTCCTAATTGTGTGGAATAAGCTAAATACATTTTGCTAAGAGTGCAATTATTTTGGCTTAGCTGCTTGTATTAGGCTATAAAATTGGGGTATATAATATATATATGTCAGTTCATTTATACAAAATAAAAGTGGTCAGAAACTGACCTTTCTTGGGATACTTATTTCTGGATAATCCCTTTTTATGGGTGTTTTTCTTGCTTGCAAAGGATTTCTCTCACATGGCCTATGTACACCTCTCACTTTTACTGCCCTTTATTTAGTTTTTGTAGAAAAAAGGTTCTCAACAATGCATTTTTGTTTGGATTTTAGAAAGCTCTTTAAGACCACTGATGTAAAATCACAAATACTTTGAAAACAAGTGGAGCTGACTTATTAGAGTATTGGATTTTATTATTAAATTAAGTTTTGGTTGTTCTTTTTTTTCTCTTTTCCAGAGTTACTTAATTGGATGGAAAGAATTTTGGAAAAATAAATGGCTAATGGCTTATATATTGACATTAATTTTTTCCCTTACTGATTGGATTGTGTCTCTGAGTTTCTTCTGCAAAGAGGTAAGAACTGCTTTCTGCAGAAATAATCAGCAGTTTAATTGTGGAGAGTGACAGAAGGGAAGAACTTGCAAAGGGAGGTTCAGTAGGTGTATGTGGTGTATTGGAGAATTAAAAGAGGAGGGTTAGATGGTTCACTCTGGTCTCTGATAGCTGGATAATACACTGAAACACAGAAAAAAATTGGTGTAATGTAGCTAAGCAAAGAATTCTGTTTGATTCTTAATGTACATTTTGTGTTCATTGGTAAAATTAAATAAAACTCATTGCTTTAGTCTGTCAGCAGTCAAAGAGTGCAGGTAAAACTCATTGCCTGGCACCAGTGTTGTTGTGCAGTTGGAGAATTATATTCTTAACTTAATTAAGAATATACATCTGTAGTGATGTATAAGAAAAAGGTAATTATGTGGTTTAACAGCTACTTTCTAACCCAAAGCTGTGTTGTGTTCAAAACAGCTGTGTCCTGTTTTAGAAGTGCCCTTCTGGATGTAATAACGCACTCCAGTTGGTTTTGTCCGCCATAAATTTGTATTAAATTAGTTGTTGTGCACTTGCAATCCTTGTTAAGAAAATATGACATGGAAAAAGCGCTGGGAAGTGCACGAGAGGGAGACGATCTTAAAGTGTTGTAAAATCCTGAGGTGTGATAGTAGGCAGGAAGTTTGAACAGGAGCCTCCCACACAAAGCAGGGGCAGAAGGAGCACTTGGACTGCTGGGATGTATGGACAAGAGAAAAGCAATAAAGAAAGCCATTTCTATGGTTTTTTTCTAAGTGGGGCCTGGAGAAGACTGATCCTAAAATTCAGGCTTGAAGTAGCAAATAAGTCACAGGAGTAACTTGAAAGCTGGCAAGTGTCTTGACTGCAAGAATCAAACAGATTATTTGCTGGAGTGTTGTGGAAAAAAACCAATTTGAGTCTTTGGTCAGAGACAGAAATTGCTGTGTAATAAGCAGGCCCTTTAGTTATAAAACAGCCTGAAAATTGAAATCAAGGACTTATTTTTAGAATGTATATTTGTTTTTATTGAAAGTAGCCCTCTGTTAATCCTTGAGATGAGCCTTGGCAGAAAATACAAAAATGCCATCTCTTGCCAGATTGTTACGTCCACTGAGCAATACAGTTAGATTGTTTTTAATTAGTGGCCTGATGAGACTATTGAAATGTCAATGTGTGTTTTTAAAGCAATCTCTCCTCATTTTAATGAGGCACCTAAAGTATGAAATCTCTCGGTATCTTGTAAGCTCAGTAAAGCAGAACTAACTTCTTTTTCTGTTACACTTTTGACTTTATTGATATGTGTATCAGTGCTTTTTGATAAACATGAAATAAAAGTGTTTGTGCTGTCAGTCTTGCAGGAACTCAGTGTCTGATCCATTGCTTTTTGCAGAGTGTGAGAATAAGAAGAATCCTTCGCCCATTCTTTCTCCTCCAGAATTCTTCTATGATGAAGAAAACGTTAAAAAGTATCAATAGCACATTGCCTGAAATGGCAAGGTGGGTGATAGCACAGAAAACATCCTTTCACAGCAAGCAGGTTGTTATCCCTTGTGCTCTGGTGTGGGGCATCTGAGCAGCTTCCTTCTGCGTGGTGTAGCTGAAAGCTCGGTGAGGTCAGGTCACAGTGGGTGCAGGTTGTGGTAACTTTTTGATCTGTACAGAACCTCTAGACTGTGGCATGACTATGTATGTGACGTAGGTTTTTAATGCTGGTTGAGTGGGAGGTTTTAGTTCTGCTTTTGTAAGCTCTTTTGTAAGGGAATAACTGAGGCACACAAATGTGATTTTTATTTTGAATCAAAATTCACATCACTTTTTGTTATCACAATGTAACTTCTTAAAAACACCCCTGATTTTCTTTATATGGCATCCTTTTACATTTTTAGCAGAGAATATCAAGAATGAGCTAAAGTTACTATTAATGCCTGTGATATATTTTCATTCCAACAGTGTTGTTCTGCTGCTGGCTGTTCATCTGTCTCTCTTCACCATGTTTGCCATGCTGCTCTTTGCTCGAACAAAGGTAATCAATTTTATTTCTGCTTTGGTCTATCAGGGTGCCTTTATTCCTCACATCCACAGCTACTTCATGTCTAGTTTTATAATCAAACTAGTGAAACTCTTTTTCCCTGAAAAGATCATGTTGTCAGACTTGCTGAGATGTGTTTGAAGTCCATTTGGAGAGTTCTGACATATGCATAGTATTCCTGTATCCAGGGGACTTCCTTACACATTTATCCAGTTTGATTCTTTGAGTTGCTTTCTCTGCTTTTGTTGAAACTCTCTGTGCTGTACTGTGTCCAAAGCTCTTTTCACTTTTTCATTTATATTATCACTCATTTCTTTTTTTCTCTTCCCTATCTAGCTTTTTGCTAACCTTAGTTTCTTCTGTGTTTTCTCACCTTTGAATACTGGTAGCCCTGGCCATGCCTTGGTAGGTTTTTGCCTGTATTAGTTTTGGTTTCTGATCTCTTTGGGTTTTCCTCTCGTTTTTCTCTTCCTGCTTCTGAAAAGCTAATTAGAAATTTTGGGGCTAAAATGATTTTTGTGTTCCAGTAATCTTGGTATGTTCCTTCTCTTTTAAACTTGCTGCATCTTAATGTATCATACCCAGATTATTTGGGGATTTTTTTTGTTCTTACTTTTTTAGGCCTTCCATAAATACGTTACTGTGAACACAAAAATTTATTGCATACTTCTCACAGTAATTTTGGTCCTCTCCTTAATCTCAGTTTTGCACCTTCATTTCTGCTGTAATTTACACTTGAGCCTGCTTCTAGTCTTCCTTATGATCAGCAAATTCCCTGAATTCCCATGTTACAGAATTTCTGAAATTAGAAGCAGAGCTCTGTTTTCCCACTTTGTTTAGCTGCATTCTGGACCTTTGTATGATCTCTGTTTGTCACATCCAATTTCAGTTATGAGCTTCCCCAGTAGATACATATTTATAACTTATATAGCTAAACCAGTCAATTTTGTGTACATTTAGGTAAAAAATAACAAATTAGAGAGTGGATTTCCCTAATCTGGTATGCTGTTCTGACATCCATACAGACTAATTTTATCTAACAAGGCAAAATACTGCAGGCAAGTTCTAAAAGTAGGTTTATTAATGAAATCCATGACTCTGCATTTTTACATTGTCTGTGTATATCCTCTAGGAATACATTTTCCAATCTTTGCAGCAGATTCAAGGGCTGTTGTCCTTGTGCTGCTTGATTCATGTTGGTGTTGTTTGCACTCTGTATCTTTTTTGTCTGTCTCTTCCTGATCTCAGAGGAAAAAAAATGTATGGAGGATCCAAGATCAGCCTCCCAGTGTGTTTTGATGAAGGTTCTGACACTATCAGATCATTTTATGTTTCCGTTGAACCACAAATTAATTTTTGTGACCTTAGTTGCCTAAGTATTGTGAATATATTTTTGGGTGCTGTAGCACTGATTTTTTTTTTATTTTTTTTTTTCTTTTCTCATTTCCTTTCCCCAAGATATTTAAGCTTTATGTGATGTTTTCATTTATACTGTACACAGCATTTTAAATCTTCATTCTTTTCAAAACAGAACAGTTGCCTGTTTCCCACCTGCCCAGCAATTCCTGTACTGTGTATGAGTGTTAGTGACATCCATCTAAGGGGATAGCAGGAGGAAGGGGAAAAACTTGTTTGGAGTAGTTTTTTTTAATTCATATTTAGGGAGTCTTTTATCTGCAGAATACCAGTATCTCTTGCAGACTAAAAGGTGATGCTTTTTCTGTCAATCAGGGGTTGCTTCAGAGTCCTATGCAGTCAGTTTGTGACATAATTGATCCTCCTGGCTCTGAGGTGCTAACTAGACATAACTTCTATAGGGAAGTTATGTTCTCCCTTGTGCTCTTTAATTGCTCTTAAAAAGTGATGTGATTGCTCTGTATTCATATACATTGTCTTAATTTTTATGTTAGGCTTTTGCTCTTTCCGTGGGGTAGATTTGATTATGTGTGTAACAAACTGATTGTTGACTGATGTTAATTTTCTTTTTTAAATTTAAAAACTTTTCCCCTACCTCGGTCAGACAGTCTTGGTGATTCCTTGGTATTTCTCTTAGCGATGTCCATCTCTCTGTCTAGGATAACCAGCAGGATAAGGAGTGGGTGGTGTATTTCCGGAATTTGCCGGATTCCCTGACATCCCTGCTGGTGCTGCTGACTACTGCGAATAATCCTGATGGTGAGCAGGCTTTCAGAAATAACTCTTGTCTTCCTTTTGAAGAACCGCAGAGTGAGATTACTCTGCTCAGACTACTGTAACCACTCTTTCAGCTGATAGTTCTGAGTACAGCCAGAGCAAGGCTGTGTAAAGATTTTTTTTGCCTTTAGTAACTAGATTCTTGCCTTTCTTTGGTGTAATTATTTACGCCACTTAAGTCGAGCTGTATGACAGCTTTTACCAATTGCCAAAAATTCATAGAGGTCTGCACTGTGCATCTCAAGCATTAAAATATTATTTCCTGTTTTTGTTAAATTTGATACAGTGATGATACCTGCATATTCTAAGAATCGATCATATTCAATCTTCTTCATCCTCTTCACTGTGTTAGGTGAGTTACCTTTGTCTTCAGCAATGTAAATACACTTCAGCTTGGACACTTGTGCGTACCAGCTACAGTGTTTTCTTTTTCTAGGAAAGTTTAATCACGAATTTCTCTGTTTTTGTGTTTATTCCAACGATTGCGTAGTGTCTGTAAGATCATTTTCATGGAAGGTACTTGTGGTTTGGAGTTTTTTGGTAACATGTCACAGGGGAATGGGTACATTACAGTATATTCAGACATTAAAAACATTTTGGGAATCAAACAAGAAAACTAACCCTTTTAAAGTTTTACATCTGATTTGCTGCATACATTGAAACTTCTTTTAGAAACAATATTTTTCAGTGAATTTTACTATCTCTTTTTCTCCAATAGGCAATTTGTTTTTGATGAATTTGCTTACAGCAATAATATACAACCAGTTTCGAGGGTACCTTCTGGTGAGTAAAGTATTCCTGATTTCTGTGTTCTGCCATAACCTTGAATATTTGAAGTATTCAATTTGTATATTAAAGCAGCTCTCCCACTCTGGTTGCAGATACAGTTTTGAGGTACTAAATTTTCTTTGATGGAGGTACTTTTCCCTTTATATGCTGTTACAGCCTGATCCCCTTCTGTGACAAAATGACCTGCCTGTGTCCTTCCATGTATGCTGTGGATCTGCAATTTTGACTATTATGGGGGGAAAAAAAAGGAAATTGTTACAGAACTGAACAAGGACAAGTGACCGAGTAACTTGGTCTCTGTGAAGAAAATCTGCTGTACTGTTTAAATAGCTGTTGTTGCAAATCATGGAATATTAAGGAGTTGGAAGGGACCTTAAAGGTCATCCCAGTCCCAAGAGCCCCTGCCATGGGCAGGGACACCTCCTGCTAGACCAGGTTACCCAAAGGTTACCCAGACTGTCCCAGTAGCTTCTCTAGTGGAGTTCCAGAGAGACAGTGAAGTTTGTGGGATAAAAAGCCCAAGGCAATATTACACAGGAGGAATGGCCCCACCCTCTTGTGGCAGAGGGCTGTGTAAACAGAGTACGTGCAGGGAGGATTTTTGGTCATCCTTTCCTCCTCCTCTGTTTAGTCTGTTCTTTCTCAATTTTCTTCTTTCTTACATGACAGCATGACATAATCTGACTCCCAGTAAAGTAACTGAGTTTGAAAGTGACTGCTATAATAAAAGCATGAAAAACCATGGGTCCGGATTTGTGCTTTTAGGAAAGAAGCTGGACTTGGACAAGCTCTCTAACTCTTCTCTCTGCACAGTAGTGTGAATTTCTGTGATGCTTGAGCTTTGCTGTTGCCAGTGTCTCTGGAACAGGCATATGCCTATTCCAGAACTGAAAATAAACCATAACAGGGGTGTTTACTGGAACTCCAAAGACTTGTTTGCTCTGTTGCTCCCTTCCTCTGTGTACACAGAGTTCTTGGAGGGAGCGAGGCCTGGGGCAGTCTCCTGTTCTGATCTCTAATCACAAATCTGGGATGTGTGCCCAGGGATCAGTGTATTATCTGGCCATGGGACCCAGTAGTGACTGAAGTGTGAGTCAATTGTTTCCTCTGTGGTGTTTTTCCTGCTCAGAAATCAGTTCAGTCCTCCCTCTTCAGAAGGCGGCTGGGAATCCGGGCAGCGTTTGAGGTGCTGTCTTCCCTGAAAGAGACTCCTGCTATTGCACAGCAGTAAGTGAAGAATCTTGAAACAGTAGATTATCTAGAAAAAAGGAAGAGTAGATTTTTGGCCATCTTGTTTTGTTTAGTATTTTTACTGTGGATCCAGTCTTAAAAAATGGCACTTTATTGCTCATCTCATTTAGTTATTTTTTCTTTAACTGGATGTTCATAACACGCTGTTTGGGACTCTTATGGAGTGTGTTTCCTTTTTTTTCTGCTTCTAATTTTATTTGCTTTTCAAAGAGAGAGGCAGGAATGCAGTTCGTTTTGCCCTCTGTGAGGTTATTTGTAGCAGGGCCCATTCTGTTTTCTTTTCAATAGATCCTATGTCAGTGTTGGGGCCTTACTACAAGTGCTGCAGAGAGTGGAGATGGATTCTCGCTGCAAGCAAGCCATCATGAGAGTAAGAACTGGATTTTCTTAGCCTTTGTGTTGGTGACTATCAATCCTGACTAGCAAATCCAGAGATCTGTGTTGCAGCATTCCTTGGATCATTATGTAATAGTGGCACTACTACGTGGCACTAAAGATTGAAGTTTGTCAAAAGAGCATGTGGTTCTGGAAAGGGAAAATAGAAAAGACCAGATGAATCCTCCAGTCATGTGGCAGTGTTGTGTTAAAGCAGAGTGATTTGGAACCTTTCTCTAGCAGCTTGTATTACATCTGCATTCCTAGATTTCCAAGGTAGTCTGAGGGTTTTAGGCAAACTTTGCAGATGTACCTATTGCAGCTGTTGATCTGAATGTTTCTCTTTCATGTGAAGTCACTCAAAATGTGCTCCTGTGACCAGCTGTCAGTTGCCCAGTTCCAGAAGCTCTTTGAAGAACTAGACAAAGATGCCATTAAGCAAGTATGTGTGTGACCATCATTTATAAAGCATCAGAAGTGGTCTGGTTTTGTGCAAAAATAAGCAAGAGTATTCTAGTAAAAAGTGTATAAACAAACTTTGCAGCATGTGAACACAAGGTGTGATAACATGGCATTGATTTTTAAGCTGTTCATGAGCTGCTTTTATAGCCACAAACAAAATTGCTTTGGGGGCTTTTACAGCATTAGTTTGGGGTTATTAGGTGGTATTAAATGTACAAAATACATCTTTGTTTATTCTGTCAGCATTTTTAAGTGACATGGCCTGGCAGAATAGCTTAAAGTCTTTTCTACAAACCCTGAATGAAGAGCAAAAAGTGGATTCTCTCACTGGTCAGATGAAGATGGGCAGAAAATTTTCTCCTCTTGGAGAGAAAGAGAAAACAAAACACTAAACTATTTGAGAGTTAGGAAATGTCCTCTTCTATGTTTGTGTGTTACTAAGACTTCTGAACTGAACGTTGGGAAGTGGGAAGGGATGGATACAATTAGTAGCTTGGTGTTTAGTTTTTCTGGTTGGGGCATTGGAGAGGGGTTGGATTATTTCCCTTCTTTGCCCTTACCTTGTGTTGTGCCATAATCAGGAATGATCTCTTGCTGCTAATAGCCACAGCTTTAAAACATTTTCCAGATGAAATGTCAACATTAGCCTGTGGCCCTGAAGTTTTGCTTTGAAGATATCTGGGGTTTTTAAATGTGAGATTGGGTGCCTTTTGAAAATGGTTTTATTATAATTAACATGCTTATGCTTTGTGACTCAGCAAATCCATTGTGTTATTTTCAGCACCCTCCCAGTCCAGAATACCAATCCCATTTTATGCAGAAAATGCAGTTTGCCTTTGGCCATCCCTACTTTGGCTACTTGGGGAATGTGGTAGCCCTTGCAAATATTATTTCTATCTGTGTAAGTAAAAGGTTGTTTTTTATTGTGGGGTGGTGGGGTTTTTTTTTCTTTTTATGGTTGTTTTTTGGTTTTTCTCTGCTACAAATTTAATTTCTGCTTTTGTTCTTTAATTGCCCTTTGAATAACTACGTTTTTAGTAGTTGTTGGGTTTTCAGCATGCTTTAGTCATGCAAAGTCTTAAGAGGGAGTACTTGCTGTTAAAAATGTGTTTTGAGCTGCTTGAAAAGGTCTGTGCAAAGCAAAAAAAAACCTGTTCTTGTGCTTGAAAATCTGTTTTATATAGCTGTAAAGCAGTAGACTCATAAAATATTTTTTGTTTAAGGTGGTTTTGGTGATGGATGCAGATAAGCAGCCATCTGAAAGAGATGACTTCTTTCTTGGGGTAAGATGCAACAGTATTTCATGCAGTTAATGCTGTTCCCTGAGATGTCAGTAATTCTAATGGTTGTTTTTATTTTGGGGGGTGAAGGCTATCAACTGTTTCTTCATCCTCTACTATCTGCTGGAAATGTTGCTGAAAATCTTAGCAATGGGCTTGAAAAGATACTTGTCTTACCCAAGCAATAGATTTGATGGACTTCTGACTGTAATTTTGCTGGTAAGTGTTTTTATAGTTCATGTTATTCCTGGATTTGTTGGCTAGGGAGGTTAGGAACTACAAGAGCTGCTTTTTTCCAACACTCTTCTGCTGAGCTGAACAACATGAGCTGGTGTTGTGGGTTTCTGTGGCTTGAAAGTTTACATGGGGGTACATGGTTCTCTTAGGTTCTGTGTTCTGAAGGCAGGCTTATTTAAATCCATGGAAAAGGTGCTTTTCCTGATAAGAAGCCTTTTTATTTGGAAAAATTCAGCTCTTGGAATAATTGCATGGACATTCTGTTTCATGGTTTAAAACTACTTTCCTCTTAAAAAAAGAAAAAGCAAGCAGATTATTATAATAAATATTTGGTAAAAGCCTGATGCCCCCGTGGCAGATGAGGTCAAATTCATGGTTAATGGTATATATATCCTTTTATGTGTCATTATTGAATGACCTATGTACATTTGATTAATTTGGGGAATAACTAGGCAAATATGACGATTAAAGTGAGTCAGATTAGTGGCTTAAAGCTCTTGCAAATGTTTCCTATCAAGGTTACATAAAATGACAAAGTCAAGTTTAGACTTTTTGTTTGTTTGTTTTGTGTTTTGTTTTGCGTTTTGTTTTTGTTTCCTCACTAAAGATACTGGAGATTGCAACTTTTGCTGTGTACGGATTTCCTCATCGTGGCTGGTGAGTAACCTCTGTGAGCTGCTGTGCAGGGGCTGGGCTGTGTCAGGGGCATGAATGCACCTACACTGTCCTACTTAAACATCTCACCATGCTGTGATTGTCAGCCCAGTCCAGCATTTAACAGCCTTAATCGGATTTCTCACCCTTGTAGCCACTAGAGGCTGTGCAATACGGATAAGTGAGAGAAGTTTTATTTTTCTCAGTATTTGAGTGTTCTGGTTAACTCTTCAGAGAAGGATACATTTGTTTTAATTGTAATCTGATCTAAAATAATATCTTGGCAGACCTATGCTTACCAGGGGTGCAGGAGTAGGAACTTGGTACAACATGGACCACCATCTATAACATAATATGGTTCGGTATCAGATTGTCCATAAACCCAGTTATATGACTTCCTAAACAGCTGATGAAACCTCTTAACCCTGTATGTAGCTTGAAGTCTGATGGGGTTTTTTGTGCTATCAAATTTAGTAAAAAAATTCGCATGGACTTACACTATTTGTCTATACTGGAATAGCAAACAGTTGTATTTTGATTTTCTTAAGTTCAAACAGCTTTTGGATGAGTATCCTGATTTCTTTTTTGTTGTAAAAAACATTAAAATAATTGCTTCATCTTAAAATTTGAAAACTGCCTCCAAAAGAAGAGAGGAAAGCAAAGAAATTCTGTAAGATTTCCTGAATCTTCAGGTGTGGTTCATAACACATTCTGTTAGCTCAGTTTTAAGACACTAGCACTCCCTGATTTTTCAGGATATTTGTTATGTTGCCATCAAGAAGTTAGGCTAATTTACACTAGAATCTCTGAAGAGAGTTAGACAAGTCAGACCTCACGGTTATAGAAGGGTTTATATTTGAATACTACTTGCACTCGTATCACCCAGAAGTGATGGTTGCCAGAATAATAATTACTACAGTCTGACATTAATTATTGATCTTGTCATTGATTATGTTTGGGTATGATTTTGCCCTTTGATTCTTACATGTAGGCAGTTGTTTGTTCTATCGTCCTGGAGCAATAGTAATTTTGTTAGGTCTTTGTGTCAGTCACTGCAGACAAATTACAACCCAGATGAGTCACCCTGAGCCCTGATGTGTGCTGGTGTTCCATCCACAAACCAAGCAATTACCACCATCAGGGCAGGACAATGATGTTGCTATTATCTAGAATCTGCCTTCTGTGCAGTGTTATCTTAAATAATTTCTTGCATTAATAAAGGTGAATGTACTGGAGGCACAAATAATGATTTAACATCTCTGTTACCAAGGACCTTTGTCAGCAGCTTTAGCCCCCCACCACCTGTCCTCCTTTCCAGCCAAGAAGCATTCAGCATGCCCATGTAAAAGCTAAAATTGAGGCTGAAATTTGAATCATATGTGCCCATCTCCTATGTAACATACACATATAAAGAAGAAAGTTGAAAAGACAGTCTCTTAACCTAGTCTTTTTTCAAAGCCCTTCTTCAGCCAGGCGTACCCTGAAGGATTAATGCATGCTTTTGTGCAGGTTCCTGAAGGATCTCCCTTTAGCAGTCCTTTTGCTTCACTTTGTTTTCTGGAAGGACCCTCTTTGGTTCTTCCTTCCCAGCAGAAGGCACAAACTGTGCACTTCAAAGAGCTCTCTATGCATATTTAAGAGCCCTGGCTAAAAGGATTCCTTTCCTTCATCAGTTACTGGTTTAATGAAGCTGAGATTCCTGCTAAGTGAGTGAATGTAGGTTTAAACGGTGTCTTTCTGTCATGGGCTGTTTGTCTGATTTGTTGCTTTCTCCCATCTTTCCAGGAGACCCGAGTTGATGGGCTTGTTATCCCTGTGGGACATGGTGCGGCTGGTGAACATGTTAATTGTGTTCAGGTTCCTGCGGATCATCCCTAACATGAAGGTGATTGCTCATCCCTCCACAATTCTCATTCCTTTGTTGGTCAAGCTGTAAATTTTGTTAGAGCCTGTCAGAATAACATGTAGTTTGCAATTTTCTTGCACATGAATGGAATAGCTCTGCTCTTAACTGTCCTGACTATTGCACAACCTCTCACAAAATCACTGTCTGTTGAGCTGGTTTTCTCTGGTGGGGGAGCAGGCAAGTTCTCTTGAGGTGATTCTTTGTCCTTTTAGTAAAAATGTGATGTGGATTGGAAGTGTGATGAATGTCATACCTACAAAATTCTGTTCTGTTTTAGTTCATGGCTTTGGTTGTTACTACATTGCTGGATTTGGTGAAAAACTTAAGAGCCTTTGCAGGAATCCTTGTGGTAAGTCATGATGCAAGACTGTAATTTCCTTTTTTACAGTATAATAAGGGTATGCAACTCTAACTTATTAACCAACAAAGTTAACAAAATTAACAAGGGTCTTGTACAATCACCATGAGCAGTAACATTTCACCTTAACCAGCCAGTTCTTCTCCAGGGTATGTCTTGGAAAGCCACAATAAGCTGCTGTTTTGTGATGGCCAGCACACAGTGGCAGTGTTTAATTTAGCAGGAGTATCTTTAAAAAATTGATTAAATCTTCCTTTGAATGCTTGCCTCAGCCTGGATACTCTGGTTTCAAATAAAAATTCATCTGTGCTAAAAGTAGACCAGTTTTTCCTACCCTGATTTGCTTATGTTAAATTAAATAGCAAAACAACTTTAAGTTTTTTTTTGATTGAGAAGGTCTTGAGGTGGCATGTTTGGACATGATCTTTTAAAAGCCTCTGCCATCCTGTTTCAAGTGTGTCTGTGTAGAACACAGACTCAGTAAATGTGATTAAGGGTGGATCACAATGTGTGATGTCCATTACATAAGTTTTCCCAACTCTTGAGTTTCTGGCTTTGCAACCATGCCTTCCTTGTAGGGCAAGAAAGTGCCTGGATAGGTTTGGTTTTGTTACAGTTTGTGAGTTTTTGTAGGGTACCTTAATTTGAGTTGTTAAAGGCCAAGGGTTTGTTGTTCTAGACTATGTACCTAGCATGCAATTTAACCAGAATATCTGCTTTTGTCATTGATACTCTCTACTTCTATTTGTAGAGGATAGGCCTTAAGTTGGCTTGTGTTGTACTTTGAAATACAGATAGGAGCAAAAGTGAGCTGATCACAACCCTGTTGTGCTGTACAGATCACACTGATGAGACAAGTCTGCCACAGGGTTTGCCACTTCCAGCTAAATTTAATTTGCTTTTGCTTGAGGCTGCATGGAAGCTGTCCCTGAGGTTCTGCTGTAGAGAAATCTGACTCCATTGCCAACTGATGCAAAATATCTTTCCTAGTGTTAGCCTGGAACACACATGTTGATAAAGTAATGTAACTGATTAGCTGATTTCTCGGGCAGTGAGTGTATGAAATATATATTTTTTCAAAGAATAAAATTAATTTTATTGTTAGGCCAGATACCCCATCTTCTGGCAGACTCTGAAATGTCAGCTTCAACTTTCTCCAGTGGTGTTCAAAGTTCATAGGCCAGGGCAGTTCTCTTCTACTCCTTCCAGACTTCCCCTTCTTGGATTTGTTTTGTAGCAAAATGCCAAAAAAATCCAAAACAAAACCAAAGAAAAAAAACCCCCAAGACTTCATTTGAAGACTCGGCTTGCTTCAAGCTTTTTTGGCACAAATGGCTCCTACTCAGAGCAGTGAGGCTGTAGGTTAGCTGTAGGTTATTTCTAGAACGATCTTTTTAGGATAAAAATTGCAAAATCACCTAGGCAACTGCTAAAGAGTGAAAAGTCTGTCTTTAAAAAGAAGTTTACGTTTCTAACAATTAAAAGACAGAAGTTCCCAAATCCTTTGTGTTGTTGAAAACTTTATTTTTAGACTAATATAACATTTTTTAAGGAAGTTGCTGATGGAGTATAAAATACTGACTTGGTTTTGTCTTTCAGTTAATTTAGTGAAAGCTTATTTTCACTCAATCCAGCAGAAAACTCCCCAGATACTCTGATTGTTCTTTGTAAATACTGGTATTGGGTTTTGGTTTTAAGTTGCTATTCTGTGATATTTATAGTTAAATATGAGCATTCTGAGACACAGAGAAGTAAAATAGATGATAAAATGATTTAATGCATTTTAACAACTGAAAGATAGAATATTAAGAAATAAGAGCAAGCGGTTGAGTAGTATTTTTGCTTTAAAAGCTTCAGGCACACTTTAGGCACTAATATAAATTCCATGTTAATTGCATTTTGCTTTCTTATCTAGTGATAGAAAGATTCAAAGCTAATAGTTGCTTGTGTTCCTTCCAGGTGGTTTTCTATGCATTTGCAATAACTGGCATAATGCTGTTTAAAGGTGCTGTTGTTCCCTTGGGAAATACCAGGTAACATTCTAAACATCACTGCTCAGAAAGAATCTGTTTTTCAAAAGCACCTGCAACTTTATACCTCTGAGCTGTTTGTGGTTGGTTTTGTTGGATTTTTTTTTTTTTCTCCTTGAGCCACCCTACTTCTAATATTAAATCACAATATTTCATTTTCTGTTGCTCCTTCTGTTTCTTCTTGCTGCATTGAAATTGCAGGAATACTTGAAATTTGACCCTGCATGATCTTAAATACTTAAAAAAAATATTTCCCTTGTTTTCTGCCCGTATGAAATGCTCTAAGTTTCTAGAAGGGGTTGAGGAGAATGTTAAAGTCCCAGAGAGCTGTGTTCACATCAGCCTGTAATTCTTTTGCAGTGCTGCCAACACAACAAATGATAACGGCACTCTGCAGTGTGGGACCTACGAACAGCTGGAATATTGGCCCAACAACTTCGATGACTTTGCTGTGAGTCTGACCACTGGTGAAATCCCTTCCTCTTCCCCTCTCTGCTTGTCTTTCCTCCTCACTTTTTGAGGCTTCAATCTGTGATACAACAGTCACTTAAACTCCGTTCTGCTGGCATTATTTAGGCAGCAGTGGTGACCCTTTGGGATGTGATGGTGGTGAACAACTGGCAAGTCTTTTTGGATGCATTTTCAAGATATTCAAGTCCGTAAGTAGCAGTGGTAATACTGAAGAAGTCCCATATAAATCCAGCATAAAAGGTACCTGAACAAGAATTATATGCATAGCACAGTTCCTACCACCTGCTCAGAGGACTGCTGCTTTCCTTTCTTTTGGGTAAATTCAGTTGTAAACTTGATGTTTCCATGTTTTCTCTGTGGGTGAACAACTTTTTGTAGACTTAAAACATTGGACATATCTTTCATTAGTATTTATTGACTTTGTGGGAATGTTTGAATGAGCTGGGTAGGGCCTGGGTTGAGTTGTTCCAGTGACCTTTGGCTGGTTAACCAAGGGGAGTGAGTCTGATTGGCTAACTTGATGAAAAGCAAACATTTTTTATCTTTAGTTTTTTGCTCCAAGCCTCCTTTTCCATTAAGAAAGTAGTAGTATTATATTTCAAGGAAAAGTTGTGTTTTCATGGTGCTCTGCTCACTTTCAGGCTGAGGTTATTTACTGCCTCCTTCTTATATTGTCTATTCATCCGATCTACAGGTGGGCAAAGATCTATTTTGTAGCCTGGTGGCTGATCTCCTCTGTCATCTGGGTTAATCTCTTCGTAGCTTTACTTCTGGAGGTAAGGAAGTGTGTTTATTTGGTGTGGGATCCTCAAAATGGGTCCTAATTTGTGCCGGAAATGAAAAGAACCCAGACAACATTTTTTGTGTGTATGCTTACTTTACCTTTCTTGCTGCACTCTCCCTGAAGAGCTGAGGAAATATTTTCTTTTTCCTAGACAATTGTATGTTTTATTTGCAATTTTGTCACAAAACTGGTTGTGTCTCATTGAGTATATACATTTTCATTGTGTCACTCTATTATAAAGATGAGAAACATTTGAAGTATTACAAAATTGCTTGTCCCTTATACATTAACATTTAAATTGAGCATTAGTTTTTCAAGCTTCAGGCTTTTTGCATTTTAATTTGTCACAAATGAAGGTAGCAATTTAAAATTTAAGTTTTTATTTTATTTGGCTCTCCTGTGTTTCTTCCCACCCCAATTTGAATTACCACCATTGTTCAGTTCCACACTAGAGGAGTGGAACTGATCACTTATTTTCAAGAAACCATATTCTAGAGTTTTTCAGAGAAGCTGGGGGAGTGTGGTTGCCTAAGCAATGCCATGAAGAACATGTGGTTCTGCTAGTTTCTCATTGCATATTTTCCTGCAAATCGAAATTTCTGATGGTGAAGGGCCTGCTAATCATAACCACCTCCTCCAGGTTCATCATTGCAGACTTCTCTTGTAAGTAATGGAGGGAGCTGAGAACCTGTCGAGGGCACTTCACCCCATCTCAAACCCTATGGAAGTTTCTTTTGGAGATGTTCTTGTCATTGCTGACTCTACTGAGAATTGAAATTTCCTACAGTAGGAAGAATGGCAAACTTTCAGTGTAGGATATCTTCTGCCTGCTTGTTTCTGCATGACTGTGACCGAAAGTTGCTGTCAGAGTCAAGATGCAGCATTCCATAGCAGGAGAATGGGATGTCGCTGTTTTTCTTCCTTATTTTTTTTTTTGCCTGAGCTGTGTGTCACTCCCTAATGTATTCATTTGTCAGTTACTCAATATGGGGGAAAAAAAAAAAAAAAAAAAAAAAACACGGGGGTGGGTAGTTNTTTGTGTGTATGCTTACTTTACCTTTCTTGCTGCACTCTCCCTGAAGAGCTGAGGAAATATTTTCTTTTTCCTAGACAATTGTATGTTTTATTTGCAATTTTGTCACAAAACTGGTTGTGTCTCATTGAGTATATACATTTTCATTGTGTCACTCTATTATAAAGATGAGAAATATTTGAAGTATTACAAAATTGCTTGTCCCTTATACATTAACATTTAAATTGAGCATTAGTTTTTCAAGCTTCAGGCTTTTTGCATTTTAATTTGTCACAAATGAAGGTAGCAATTTAAAATTTAAGTTTTTATTTTATTTGGCTCTCCTGTGTTTCTTCCCACCCCAATTTGAATTACCACCATTGTTCAGTTCCACACTAGAGGAGTGGAACTGATCACTTATTTTCAAGAAACCATATTCTAGAGTTTTTCAGAGAAGCTGGGGGAGTGTGGTTGCCTAAGCAATGCCATGAAGAACATGTGGTTCTGCTAGTTTCTCATTGCATATTTTCCTGCAAATCGAAATTTCTGATGGTGAAGGGCCTGCTAATCATAACCACCTCCTCCAGGTTCATCATTGCAGACTTCTCTTGTAAGTAATGGAGGGAGCTGAGAACCTGTCGAGGGCACTTCACCCCATCTCAAACCCTATGGAAGTTTCTTTTGGAGATGTTCTTGTCATTGCTGACTCTACTGAGAATTGAAATTTCCTACAGTAGGAAGAATGGCAAACTTTCAGTGTAGGATATCTTCTGCCTGCTTGTTTCTGCATGACTGTGACCGAAAGTTGCTGTCAGAGTCAAGATGCAGCATTCCATAGCAGGAGAATGGGATGTCGCTGTTTTTCTTCCTTATTTTTTTTTTGCCTGAGCTGTGTGTCTACTCCCTATGTATTCATTTGTCAGTTACTCAAAATGGGTAAAAGAACAAGACAAAACCGGTGGCTGAGTTGTGATGCCTGGACCAGCAGGATGTTTATATATTGCTGGGTTTTTAAAAAGGAAGAAATTCAGATCAGGTGAAGTCTCACTGGTAGCTCACACAGTTGTCTTGGGGAGGCAGTCCTTGCTAGGAGCTGAAGGCAACAGGGCTGTCTTCTACTCTGCTGTTCTTTCAGTTTGTGATGAGAAAGTTGTTTCATTGCTGAGCAAAGGCCAGAATGGGGTAGTGACCTGCCACCAGTCAATATCCTGATGCCTCAATAAATCAATGCTCTGACCGTTTTTAGAAACAAAACTCACCCCCTTCCCAAACCTTATCTGCAAACACAGAGATCCGATAGAACCTCTTTTCTGGTGCCATCAGAAGAAGCCTTTATGTTTTTTGCTGTTCCTTTTACCCTTCAGAACTTTATTCATAAGTGGGACCGTCACTGCCATCGAGAATCTCTTTCAGATATTGAATACCAGAGGACAGTTGAACTCATGTTCAGGTGAGTTGTCTGGACTTGGTAATCTATGTCGTTTTTTTCCCCTTTGTCTGTTTTAAAGAAAGTGTGCTGGCTGCAAGAGGTCTTCTATTTCCTCACTCTAAAGCAAACTGCATCTGTTAGTTTGGAGAAATTCAGCAAGTGCTTTAGTTAGGCCTGCTTTAAGCTGACTTTAGCCTAACCTTTATATGCTTTGTGCTCGTAGCAGGATGGGAGAAGAGGTGCTGGGGGTGAGGGAGGAAATAACAAGGGAAGGAGGAAAAGGGAAGATGAGGAAAGTGATGCATGTTCTTGGCTTATAATGAAATGGTGGGTGGTGATTTGATGCTTGATGATCGTGC
The DNA here is from genome assembly GCA_013400915.1 of Pardalotus punctatus. Lineage (NCBI taxonomy): Eukaryota > Metazoa > Chordata > Aves > Passeriformes > Pardalotidae > Pardalotus > Pardalotus punctatus. Next base: position 43,319 of record VZTX01016848.1, read on the forward strand.
ATTAGTGGAACTTGTGGTGCACGTTGGATACTCAGTAGTAGCGCTGGGAGCATGTTCTTATTTGGGAGTTTTTTCAGGAAAACAAATCTAGTGACCTTCAGTTAGATTGTACTGTGTGCAGGAAATTGCTTCCCTGCTTCTTGTGGGAAAACAGCTGCTGGTTTCCATGACACATCTGTAGAGGATGGATCACTTGCAAGTAGATGTATCTTTAGGGAGCATCAGCTTATTGTAATTTTAATTCCTTGTTTCGTTCCTGAAACAAGCATACGCTACATCTCGGCATGTGCGTTGCAAAAACAAATGCTGAGAAGCTCCCTTTGCTGCCCCTAACAACTCTTGCTTTTTCTTTGTAGAGATGTTTTGGAAGAACCTACGGAGGAGGAGTTGATGGAAAAACTGCACCAGCACCCACACCTGCATTTATGTAGGTGACTGGTGGGAAGGACTGATTTATTTAGACCTCTGTTTTCTTGAGGTTGTCAGCTGGAAGAAATGAAATGGTTTTTCTGTGGCATGCTCTTAGGACAGGGGATTGTAGGAGAGTATGTGAGGCTTTGCTTGGCAGCTCTCTGCAGAAAGGTTTTTTATTTTGTGTTCATATCTTCTTTTGAAAAAGATATGAATCTTGCTAACTTGATTTTAAGTTGCAATTTTAGAAGGAGTATTGCAGCTGTTATTTTTATATAGGGTGTTGATATCAAGTTTTATTTTCTTTTTTTTTTTAATAGGGAAAGTCTGTTTAAAATGACAGTGCACTTTATAACATGAACTATATAACCACTAAGCCTGCTACTTTTTTCAGCACAAGAAAATGGAGCTGCCTTTTCTGGCAGGTGAATGTGGCAAGGGCTGTGCCCTGCAATTGATTAATGGATTAGGCAGGACCAGAACACAATCCTTAATCTTCTTGTAGTGAGAGTTGAAACACTAATTTTATTGTAATGCGACACCAGCATATTTTACCAAATTTTCAGGAATTAATCGTGTCGGAACACAGTCCATTCCAGCTTAGTAACAGGGACTGCCTGCTTTGCACATCCTCTGTTTTCCTGTGCTTTTCATGGGGGCTCGTGCTGGTTGTGCCTGCTGCTCACAGGGAGCAGTTAGAACCTGGAGTGGAGCAGTTGCACTCGTGCTTTTCAATGTGGTAAAACTGAACTCTCTTTTAGAGTAAATATTCTCATGTTGCTCTTCACTGAACCTCTTCCTTTTACTTTCTTCCAAGCCCTGTTCTACACTGTATTGTATTCCATGAAAAAGCTAAGGGGAATGGACTTTTGCTGGAATGTTGCACCCTGATCACCGGAGTCCCCCACTTTAAGGGGGAAGGGAAAAAAAAGGGTTGAATGGGATAATCAAAGTGCTTAGCAGTTGAAATTTGAATTTGAGCCTGTGGGAATTGCAGGTGCTCAACCAGTACTGCAGGATCACATTCTTTTATGGCTTAATGACCACGTGCTGTGTACCACTAACATTCACCCATGGGTAAAACTTTTTGGGTAAATCAGTTTCTCAACAAATCCAAAGTGGAGCACTCACAGTAAACTGTGTCTACCATTATCCTGCAGTGTTCCTCTAAAAAGTGTTTTTGCTTGAATCTCTGTCACATAACTAATAAATTACTATAAAGAATAGAATCAACCACAATTACTGTTTATATATGTAAAAATGGAACTGCTCTTTGGGGTGCTGCCTTTTCATTGAGACCCTTGTCACCAAAATAGACATTGTGGTCATCTCTGTATTGAGAGTGGCTTGGGGAAGGCAACTGGCTACTATTTACAAGTCACTTGGGTTTTTTTTTGGTTAAAAAACATTTTTCAGAAGTGCCAAGCAGTCATCCTGTGTACCTTTTCTCCTCTTTTTTCATCATTTGCCTTTTCTCTCTGTCCCCCCTGCATGAGGGAGAGGAAGATACCCAGGATGAGTGTGTGTTTGATGTCAAAACCGTATTTTTGCCTTCTTGTCTCACTGTTCAGAAATTACTCAATGATTCTTTTGCTTGTATTTTCTCTGTGCTGTGGAGCAAAATGTGTTGTAGCTTTCATACGTGTGGAACAAATGTGAGCTGGGTCTGAACTACTCCTGCAGTCTTTCCTTCCTTCTGTAATCCTGCCTCTTAATCCATGCTTTTGTCTCTGTTCCAGATTAAGCCACCCAGTAACTCACTTGCACTGTTTGCAGTGGCATCATCATGCTTATTTTCAGTCATGCACTGAAAGCACTCATCATGGCAAGCAGATAAAGGCTTCAGCATACGGTTTTTCTAGTTTTGAGTTTTGTTTTCTGCAGTTTGGCTTTATGTCAGGATGGTTTCTGCTCCTTCTAGCATGATGTATAATCACTGCTACCAGTGTATTGGGACTTATTACACAGTGGTTAAACTGTCTTATTTTACCTTTTTACTGAAAAAAAAAAATTTTTTTTTGTTTTCCACTTTTGTGAATACTTGAAGTAGCTTTGCCTTATGAAAGGGGAGGCATCTGGTTTTTACCAGCCTGGAAGGCTGGTTAGTATTTTTGGCCTCTTAAGGTTGTTTGGGGTTTTGTCATTGATTTTTTTGTTGTTGTTGGTTTTGTTTTTTTGTTTTTTGCCATTACATTCTACTACAATCTACCAAAGGAACACAAATTGGTGTGGGACTACCATAAACATCACAACTGTCTCTATTATGCCATCTTTGCATCTTGTCAAATGTGGAAAAGGCATTCTGAAGGGAATAGTCTGTCTTCTTGTTTCACACTTTTGTAATTGACTGAAAGTGTAACTACAATTGAATACAAAATTGTGCTACCTAATGTCATTTGAACTGGAAGGTGTAAATCACCACAAATCTTATGCAATAATTGTATAAATCATGAAAATGAATGTATGTCATTAGGTAAAATTTGAGGGTTGCATTATTAAAAAAAGGTTTTTCTTCTTAAACTATGAAGATAATTGGGGTGTTGAAATGGTTCTTGTGGTTTGTTTTTGCCTTTCCCTTGCTACTGATTTGTGCAGCGCTTGGCATCTCTGCTCCCCTTGTTTTTGCCAGTTAAAGACTGGGCCGATGGAGTCGGTTACATGCAGGTAGGATGTAAGTGCTTGATTTCAAAATGCAGGCCTGAAGGATGCTGCTTTTGTTATTCTCCAATTCTAAAGACACATAGCATCATCTGTAGGTACTTGACACACTCAGTTTTTAAGGTGAAACCTGATTGGAGCTGAGCATTGGTTTTCATTTGTGTTTCAGTCTCTACAAACCAGGTATTCCTTCATCTCTCTTTTCCCACAGAGATCAGTGACAAAGCATTATCACAGCATTTCATCTGGGGCAGATTTTGCACACAATCTAGCAGAGTCTGTGGTGTGCTTTGGTAGCATGTTCTGATTTAGAAGATGGGGGGGTTTTTTTAAGGACAGAACAAAAGCAATTCTGGAACAAGCCAATGTCTCTGACTGTTGCAGATGCTCAGGTGGAGCATGTGAAAGCCAAAACAAAGAGAAGATCACCTTGTCTTATTAAAGCATATTAAAGCCGGATCAGATTTTTCTTCTGAAGGAAGACCTTAATCACCTAATTAAGGTTAATTTGAGATTCCTCAGGTATTTTTTTTTTTTCCTTCTCGATTTACTATGAATTTTTATTGCTTAATGATTTAGGAGTGGAGGGAGAGGAAGGATTCAACTGAAGTGTTCTTGATTCTTTTAGTAAAAGTAGAGAAATGCAGTGATGAACCTCACAGGCACGCTTCACTATGAACTTGACACATTTTGGGGAATACTGCTTTGTATCCCTCCAGCACTCCTTAAAGTGCAGCAAAAAAAAAGGAAAAAAGGGCATATAAAGCTAGAAAAAAAATAGGGCCTATAGGAAAATGATGCAGAGTATAGATTAGTTACCTTCACCTCATGCTTCAGAGCTCTCTCTTACCTTGCTAGGTGGTTTATCTTTTCACCTGCCTGTATATTAAGAGTAGTACAGGGTGTGAGCACAGCTTTTGCAGTTTAACATTGTGCTTTAGTCAGATCCAGTCATTGCACTGCTCTGTCTTGGGGTTTTATTGAAAACAAAATAGGTGTTTGCCTCCATTTTTCATGTGTTAATGATTTTTTCTTTCACTAGTTTTTTGTCTTAATTAAAAGTGTATACCGTTCTTGGGAGTTTTCCATGAGTCGAAGGGTTTTGCCTTAATCTGCAGTCTTTATAAACATTCAGAGCCATTTGTGCTGTGAACTCTAGGTAGGAATAATTTGGGGGTCGTGAGTGGGGGGGTAAAATTTGCTTTGTAGTCCATCTCTAAGCAATACTCTCTATATGACACTGTTTCAAAATGACCGTGATAAACTGGAGGAAATTACCAAAATTATTGAAGTAAAATTTAAGAGATAAATATGCACTGTTACAATTTAGAAGTATATGAGAGGGAAAAAGTGGTATTAGAAGACAAATATTATAGGGCTGATAGTGTACTGCAAAGTGAATGAGCTAACAGAAATAATCTGAAAGAGATCAAAATAAAATTACTTTGCTGTCATTTTTAACAGTACTTCCTATCGGGCCCTGCATTTTAAAATAAATAGTTGGGGGAAAGATTTTATTACAGTAACAGAGGTCTTAAGACATTTGAAAGGTGTGAATTTAGTAGAACTTTAGAGGAAATAATTTGTTCAGAACAACAAGAGACAAGCAAATAGTTTTTTTAACAATATTCAAGATATAAATGGTTGGGAGGAGTGAACTGTTGGTGCTGTGCAATCTCAGTGTGCTGGTTGTAGGAGAGGCTGTTGTTGGGATTTGAGGATGCTCTCCAGCTCTGAGCACTGTGTGGGAGGTTGCAGAGTCCCCTTCACTCCAGAGCTCTTTCAGGAGGGATTTGACAGTCACCTGCTGGAGCTCTCTCTGGTTGTTTGTGAAGCTGCCCCTGTGTGGTGGTGGCTCAGCTGCTCCCTGGGATCTTGTCCTGCCTGCCTCTCTGTGTTTTCACTGGAATGAATTCCCATGACTGTACCAAACCTAGCTTTTGTTCTTACAGCGTGTGCTGCTGGAGCTAGCCAATGGCTTACAAATATTTACAGCATGCAAGTACTGTACAAGTAGGGATAGCAAAACCACCTTCAGCTTCCCTTTGTGCACAGGAAGATGGGCTGGGGTTGTGTGTGCTCTGTTGCTGATACTTGACCTTGCACTCTCTCCTTAGTTCTCCATGCAGTTCACTCTGCCAGGTTCCCTTTAACCTCATTTCTACATCCCTTAGCTTTTTGGGAAGGCAGAGGGCATGTGTTGCCCTTTTCCCAGTTTCTGTTAGCTCACTGACAAGCTGTCTCAGGTTAGAGACAAATTTCCTGGGTGAAAAGTGCTCTGAATAAACGCCTTCCCCAAAGCAAAGGCTTCCGACACCTCCTCCCCCTCAACAGAATTTCTTGGATGAAAGTGAAAAAAAACTATTTATTTAACAAAACACGCAGGCTGGCCTGTAAGGCACAAGGGAAGGGAAAAGGGGAAAAGGAATTATTACACCTGAGTAAACAGCTGAAGAACTTTAGTGTCCTTTTCCTCAGGTGCAGCTTCCCCCACTCTGGGGATCCCCGGAGAGCCAGGTGGAGTTGCTCCGGTGGCTCCCTGGGGAATTCTTGTCTGCTGTCCTCTGGGGGGTTCTCGGGCGAGAAAACAGGTTGAGGAAAATGAAAGTCCAGAAAAGGAGATCATGAAAAAGCAATCCCAGGCAGAAAAATCTAGCAGCAACCACGAACAGCGGCAGCAGCCAGAGCCAGCACCGTCCCTTCGTCCCCTCGCTCCTCTCTGAGAATCCTGGGGCAGAGTTTCAAAACAACGCACTGGCAGCTTCTCCAGCTGCTGGAAATGTAGGTAAAGCTACAGGACCACATTTCTGGGCATACACACAAACTATAGGAATACAGGATCATCACACCATCACCCCAACACAAGCCAAGTGGGTCAGATAAATTTATTTTTCCCTTGATGAGAATACTTCGTTTGGGCACTCTGCTCTGCCTGCTACCAGATGTCGCAAAATGCGTAACACTCATCTCTCACACTTCAGCTCTTCTTTCAAGCTTGGTTTGGTGAAGGAATTTAAAAGTTATTACGAGGGGACTGATGCTGCATAAATCCTGGGAGGATCTAGAAAACCTTACAAAAACTAATGATGTAATAACTAACCTTATGAAAAGTAATGATTAAGTAGTTAACAAAATTAATTTTGTTAATTGAAATAGGTCTGATGTTTCCCTGGATCCAAGGCAGAGTAGAATCTGAAGCCTTTCTTGACTTCTTTCCTGCACCCTCCAGACATACCATCTTTTTTTTTAAACGATAGAATAGATCATGAAGTAGCTAAATGATGAAGCTAAGGTCATGGGAAATCTGTTGCTAATTCAGGAATAAACTCCAGATCATCAGGCTTCCTTAATCATAAACTTCATATTTCATTCTGAACTCAAAAGCTTTTCTATATTTGTAGAGCTACAATTTTCCCAGCATGCAGCAAAAGAAGATGGTCAGAAAAAAAAAACCCTCAAGGCTGAGCTGGCATTTTTCAAATACGAGGTGCTCAGGCATGTGTCCAGCAAGCCACTGGAAGCCACCTATCATTATCTCCCACACAGAATATGAGAAGAGCTTCAAGACTATAAAATGGAGTCATAAGGCATAATAAATGCTTTTCAAAAGTGTCTTAGTCAACTAAAATTGATGCAATTCTGGAGGAAAAACTGTGGTATTCAGTTACCTCTGTCATTGATTCACTTGTTTGCCAAAGGAAGCTGTCTTGGTTTGAAAGACAGGTGTTTGCCAAGGAAGGGAGGAACATCCTTTAGAATAGAGAATATGACCCACCCCCCTTCCCTCTGCTCTATTGTAACTTGGAAATGAAGGGGCTTTCAGGCAGAAGATACGGGAAAAGGAATCACTAGTTCTTTAGCAGTATTCATATCAAGGCAAAAATACAGAAATGATGGTTTAAACTGACCAAGTCAGAATACAACGTGCCCCCCTGCTGGGGTGCTGGTGGCACTCCAGTTACATGGGGGCTGCAGTCCCCTTGGAGTGGTGGGTGTACTCCTGTTGGAATGGTGATCCTGCAGAAAGCTCCTCTCCTCTGGGAATCCAGTGGAAAAAGGTAGTCCAGTGTTCCAGAGCCTCAGTTTATATTCAGGTAGGGATGTTCAGTTCCTCCCCTCTGGGCAGGGCATCCCGCAACGGGATGATGTCATTCTGTGAGTCACTCCTGCACAACTCGATGGTCCCCTAGCAGAGATCGCCCCTCTGGAGGGTGCTGTCAGGGCTGGGTCAGGCTGAAGGTCAAGAACACTGTCCCACCTGTTTTTAACAGTTTATGGAGATGGTCATAGAATACATTCTTTTGCTTACACCTTCCATGTAACCTAAGACAGAAGCAAAATGATGTCTTGTCATGAACCACCCATGTTAGCCACTGTAAGGGAGAACCTAAATGTCGCCTTTGATTTAGAATTCCAGCCATTTATGTAGTTTATTTTCATTATTTTATTATCTAGTCCTATATTTAAAATTTTCCACAGTCGTATTAAAAAAAAAAGGCTCACTGATGCTGAATTTCTTAACTGTAAGCCAGAAGCAATTGCAGCTCGTCCTTTAATGCTAGAAATCCTTTGTAACAGTCTCTGTCATCTTTTTCCCATTAACCAGTTGAGCAGGTGTTGTCTTTGTTCTGTGCAGAGACTTTATGGACCCCATCACTGCAGTGCACTCTTCTGAAAACATTGTGTTGGGCTAAGAAAATACTGCTATCCTTATTTTGTAGATGATCAGCTGAGATATTTGGTGATCTGCCCACAGCTGAGCTTGAAATCCGTGGGAGAGTTAAGAATAAAACCTGCAGTCCCTGCTCGCTGCCTTTGCTAACACACAATACTGCCTTATTTTCAGCTTTATTTTGCACCAGCTGTGAGTTTCAGTTGCATGTTTAGAAGATGATACTGACTTTTCCACATCAATTGGTTTATAATTTTGTTGCTGCCTGTTCTTGTATGTAACTTTTTTATTAACTTTGTTTTGAATTTAAAAAACAAAATCCAGGAACTTCTAAACTTCTAGCTCTACTTATTTCCCATCTTATCAGAGAGGAGGGAGGACTATTATTGATTTGCCATCTGATTTATAAATATTGAATAGGCATGAGCTGAGGCTGGCACATGTGCTGGGAGTTTGATAAGTGTAAGTAAACTGATAGATTCCAGTAATTAAGTCACAACTTCAACTGTACAAACTACAGGAAAAATACAGGATAACCATCCTAAACAACAGCTACAGCCTTCTGTCAGACCTGAAACACACTTCAAAAATGTTTTTAGCCTCTTCTTCCTTTGTACTTGTATTTTGTTCTTTGAGGCGAGTGAACAGTGACTTTTCAGAGATGGTGAGCACTTGCAACATCCAACTGAATTTGGAAAACTCCAAGGACGCCAATTGCCTGGCACATTCTCACTGGCAAAGGATCATCAGCATTTGAGAGGGTGGAAATTCATGCCAAAATAGAAAATTGAGTGCATTTTTAAGACCAAGTTCTTCTGTATAGCAGGTGTGTGTGTGCCTGTGTAATGTGAAATAAGACTTCTAATATGACCACAGGTTCCTAGGCTGGATGCAGAAATTACTGAGTTGAATTGTAAGAATTGCGTTTCACAGCCTGTCACATTAGGTGAGACCAGAAGGGATTTTGATTTTTATGTGACAATGGCCTTGCACAGAGAGCGTCCCTGGGGTGAGCTGGGGAGCCAGCGTGGCCTGCCTTGTTTTATTACCTTGGGTCTCCTTGCCTTTAGAAATGAATTGGTTCCTCTCCTAACGTGCTGAGCTACTGACAGTGCTCTTTTTTAAAAAGTAAGTACTGATCTTGGAAGGTAAAACTGGAGTCTTTAATGTGTCTTCCCATACCAGTTTAATACCAGTGAGAGTAATCTTGTATTTCACCAAAACTATACATGTTTAGTTCCCAGCATCCTGGATAATTGATGGTTTCTGTGAAAAGACTTGGACAATTGCTGTAGGAAAACGCCTCTAGAGAAGTTCCCTGTAAAATCAAAGTGAAGGTGTCAAGCCCATACCATAAAACTTAGATCAAAGCAGCCACCAGGAGGGGCCACAGAAGAACAGGCTCTCAAACTTCACTATGTTGTGTGAGGTGTTAACCCCTCTTTCTGTCATCAGATGCCATGAAGAAAAAAACAAAGCTATTCTTTCCAGCAGTAATTCAATCAGAGCCCTCAGCTGGATGATCAGTAGGAAAAGCACCTGCCTTCCTTGCTTTAGGTTGGTGATAGACCCCAGTTTTTGATACGAGTTGGTTAATCCATAATCCATCATGTGCCCACAGCAGCACCTGCCATGCAGGTGAGCTTTTAATCTTGTTAATATACAAATATAATATAGATTTTTGTGTTAACCTCACACACATACACACCCAGTAGTAAATGTCATGAGTAGGAAAACTTAATAAAATGAGATTATAAATGTCTAATATACTTTTTGTTAGGTGATAAAGTTGCCCACATGTTGTAATTGAGGTTTGAGGTTAACTTGCTTGCTGAGGCCTCTCTAGGGTAGATTACACAGACTGAGAGAGGATGTGAAAAAATATTTTTCATGCTCTGCTTTTCCTCTTGCTTTGTCCACTAGCCTTTCCTCCTTAGCTCTGTCTTGGGTTGGTGCCCACTGTAATATCTACTGCAATCAAACTCAGCACTTAAAAATTAGGCACATGTTTGAAACATCTGCTTGTTTGAGACCCTCCACAGTGACTATGAACTTTTGCCTCTGATGTTTTCCAAAGCCCTTGGTTCTCTTCTCATCTCCTGAGTGACCCTGATGCAGTCCTCTGGAGACCTGGAAAGCAGGATCCTCTGCTTCCTAATGGTGTAGATATTAGAAGGTGAGGTGTGGGCTGAAAGTTTGGCTTCAGCCTTCAATATTCTAGGACTCACATGTACTGTGTAGGTGGACATTGTGACATGTCGGTCTGGAGCACCTCACACGCAGTTTTGCACCAAGTTTTCATGTGTGTTATTTCTGATTTGCACAGAGAGGTGTGACCTGGCTTTTCACCTGACACTCATGACACTCAGGTGCTTAGGGAGGACCACAGGTAGTTCATTAAAAGAGGAAGAGCTGAATTAAATCCCAACCTCATGCAGATAAGATGATGGTTTAGATAAAAAAGGTTTGCGACCCATCAATGTATGTCTGAATCCCACTGAGAGGAAAGCAATTCCATTGTATAAAAAGGAATTTTGTAAGATTTGTCCCGACTATGTTGCATTTTCTGTGGCCACCAGCCTGTTGGTGTGGTAACAGACTTGCCAGAAAGCAGAACTAATGTTTTAGAGAACATTGTGCTGTGTCATTTTACAGCACAAACTGTTGATGGAATATTTGTGAGGCTCTAGCTCTGTAATTTTATGCGTGTTTTCTCCTCGATCAGGTTTACACTGGCTCGTGCCCTTAGGAGGGGCTGTGAAGGGGTGTTGTGGTGCCCCATGATCTTCCTTGACACTGCTTTTTCATGACCTTTCATGATACCTGCACTGTTACGTGATATGACTGAGGGAAATGCCATAGCCATAAAAACATGGGAGCACAGATCTCTCTTCTGCCTTGTGGTGATGTTCAGGCTCAAGTGGAATAGGTGTAAAATATTGTCATTTGAATTTGGTTACTGTAGAGCTGGGCTCACCAGGGGGGTTGATGGGATGGAGCCCTCTGACCAGCAAAGGCCATTTGTGCTTCAAGTCATTTTATCGGGTTGCTGTCACCATTTTTCTAGCTGTGTGACACCGTCTGGGCTGCTTAATTGTGATGTCGAAATGAATACTCCTGTGCAAGATGGTGGGAGGTCAGACACAATGCTCTTACAATAGTTTTGGAATAAGTTTAAAAAAACTGAGGTGCGTGACCCATTGTAGGAGGCACTGAAGGACACACAGAGTCTTCTCTGGAGGAGCCTTTGGGTAGAAATCCTCTCTCTGGAATTGAGATGGATGAAGGGAAGAAGACCAGGAAAGAAAACTTTCCAGAGAAGGAACTGAGCCAAAATGATTTTGAGCACAAGAAAGTCTCTCAGGAGGGGGGACTGAACACAAATCCTACATTTGCCATTCTGTTACCTCTAGTGGACCTTTCTCCTCAATAAATTTGACCTAAAGTTGTAATTTTGGTCCTTGTCAAACACATCTTAATTTGCTGCTAAGATGGTGGATTTCTTCCAGCAGTTCTTCCACCTTTTTTCATCACAGTTACAACCCTCTTTGTGATCTGCTGACAGTGCTTAAGAAGGAAATTGTACAGGACTCATCTGGAGAGCTTCCCACTCACAGACCAGTGTTTTGTGGGAGTCAGGTGTTGTAAAATCATTTTCAGATACCAGCAACTAAAAAGATGAAAATCCCTAAAGAAGAGATAAAGAATATCTGTATTTGATTTTTTAAAAAGTGTTTTAGGTACTGTTTTCTTGTTTTCTTTTTTATTTTCTTTTTTTGTTTTCTTTTTTTCTTTCCTTTTTTTTTCTTTTTTTTCTTTTTTCTTTTTTCTTTTTCTGTTTCTTTTTTTTTTCCCTTTTTCCTTTTTTCTCTTTTTTCTCTTTTTTTTTTCTTTTTGTATTTTCTTTTTTTTTTTTTTTTTTTTTNNTTTTTTTTTTTTTTTTTTTTTTTTTTCCTGTTTTCTTGGCATGAGGGGATTTTTTTAGCTCTAGCTGTGTTTTTAGCCAGCAGAGGGAGTTCAAGCCCCCATTTTACACTGACCGTGCAGGCTGGGCTGTGTGCTCAGCACTTCTGGATGCACTTAATGGAACATTCTCAGCATAGTTAAGTGCTGGGGCCTGAATCAAGGGCTTGGAATACAATCAGGTTTTGTTTTTTAATGGCAAAACATAAAGGTATGTTTTGAGGCAGTGAATTATCAGTAATACACATCTGTTTGTACCAAAATATTTGTGTCTAACACTTCCACACTGTGCACGGAGTATGAAAACATGAGAGTATGAAAGTGGCACTTACAAAGTTCCAAGTCTAGTTTTGTTGTACCATAGTTAAATAACATTAACTGCTAACAAGTCTCAGAACAATCTCTGATCTTTGAGAGCCCCAGAGAACAGCAGTGGAGAGAATGTTTTGGAAATAATGTCTGACTTTAAATGCAGTGATCAAATTTTCTTGTAGATGCTTGTTGGGAAAGAAGTTAATTCTTCCTTCCTTTAGGTTTTTAGCGTATTATTCTACAGCATGTATGTTCTGGTGAGAGGAACATTCTGCTACATCTTGTGTGCCAAAACAGGAATAGTAACAAAATAGGTGAAAATAAATCAGGCACTGCTGAGCTTCCTTTAAACCTGTAATTGTGGTTCCTCTGTGACAATAAACTCTCAACTGAGCATTCACCCCTGAACGGTCAGGGTCTTTTATACCAGCTCAAGCTGATAACTGAAAATGTAAACCACATTTTAAAGTAATTCATTGTATACTCTGGGCTGACAAATGTTAAATTATACTCATTTGAGCAGATGCAAATGTTGCTGCCCTAGAATTCTGGACAGATTCTTCAGAACTGAGCAGCTTGTTCTTGTGTGCAAATAAAAATTGACAAAAATTACTTGGCTAGTTTCTTGAATTTCCTCAAATTGGCACTCTACAAATGTCTATTTTTACTGCAAGGAAAATTGAAGCATTCAGACTTTTGAGGACTTAATTATAGGTGGTGCGAACCTCAAGATCCATGTTACAGCATTTTCCCTTTTTCACTTAAAACTTGACAGGCTACCACTTGTGTTTATATAGCATTGCAAACTAAATTTAGATGTAGTAGTAAGGAGTAAAACAAGTTGTGCTTTGTCAGGAGAGCAAAGAAAGGAACCGAGCAGTGAAAACTCGGCGTGTCTGGCACTGACACAAAGCTGCGGAATCAATGCTTTGGTGGCCTATAAAGCACAACAGCTGTGGGAAGGTTTGCTGCGCTTAGCTGGCATTATCTCTTGTGAGAAGGAAAAGACATTGTAAACCGGTAAAAATTAACTGCCGCAGCACAATGATGGTTTTGTGGCTGGGAATTCAGCTGAAGTTTTGCTGCTGCTGGCGGAAGGATGAAAAGGATTGGGGCCATTTGCATACAGGTGAAGAGAGGTGGGGATGTCCCGTGTTCCCCAGAGGCCAAGGCACCGCAGGGATGCAAAGTGCTCCAGCTCCAAGGGTTGCCTTCCATTTAACCTGATTTTTTTTTTTTTTTTAATTTTTAATTTTAACCTGGTTGTATAGTAGGAGAAAAGGGTCTTGGGAAATGGACAATCTCAGGAAACGTCATTGGGTGGCAGCAGAGCATTTGACACTCCCCATGGCATCCCAGCAAAATCAAGCCAGGAAGAGCTGTTGTTCTGCGTGTTTGTGATGTAAGTAACAGCAAATGAGATCTCCGAATGGTATCTATGGTGATGCAGCCTTTCGTGTTTGAGGCACAAGATTTCTCTCTGAAGGTGGATTTGCTTGTGTGTATGTATCTGTGTACATGTGTAAAATTATTTATTTATATATAAATGTGTGTATGTGTACACGTGAAAGCTGTGTCTCTGCAGGTGAGGTTTGCTCTGTGATAGTGAGGAACTTTAATGTGATTCCAGCAGCTACCAGCTCCCAAATTAGATCCCAAATCCCTGACAGACCAAGCTTGTTCCCAAGAGATACATCTTGGTGCTGGTGTGAATAAAGCCATGTGATAGTTGTAAATTACTTTCCTGCTGGAAGGAATCAAGTGGGTCTGTGAATGTGGCCAGCAAAAGTGATAGTTTTTATTAGTAATATCTGGTTCTTTGTAGTAAAAGTATGACAAGCAGGACAGTATTTGTTATCCTTTTATGAAGAAGTTAATCTCTCCATATTTATTCTACAGTGTGAGTATTTAACTAATGTGGAGTATTTTTGGCTAATGTGGATGGTGCTTGAAAGAATTTGAGAATCTGTCCTATTTTTGGAACTAGGAGCTAACTGTGTTTTGGGTGTGTTAATTTCAGTGAAGAGATAGAGCATTTGTTTTTATTTTTGTTTTATGTTTTCCTTTAACACCTCACCATGTAGCTAACACAAAAGAATGTGACAAGGCATTAAGGAGAACTCAAACTGCAGCAGGCATACTCAAAAACATGCCTGTTTCCTTTATGGGGTTACATCTTTGTTTGCTAGCTTTTTTTGAAATTGTTTTTTCTTCACTTTCAAGGATTTGCCAACCTGACTGCAGAAAAATCGTGGTTCCTATTGTCCTGTGCCGATTTTGCGTGATGACAATGGGAAAACTTGCCTTTTCCCACAAGTTTACAATGACATCCCCATCTTCTCTAGGGGTTACTTCAAGAGGATAAAACACCATTTCCTCACAGTTCAGCTTGCCCATGTCAAAGATATTTGATAGTTTCCAGCAGGTGGAGAAGAGTAGTTTGCAGCCTGGTCATTCCAAGTGTACCTGTTTCAAAGAATGTATCTTAGGGCAAATCTCAAAGAGACATAACACCATCATGTTAACAAAACCAGAAATTCTTAAGCAAGCAAAGGGGAAAGAAGGTACTGCCGTTGTGAAGGAGGGCACCTGAAGTCATCAAAGCATTCAGGTATTTTTGGGGCACTTTGTTACAAATCAGGGGTTTACGCCTCTTCCCCTGTGTACCACAGACCTCTGGAATTTCAGGTGGCCCTATATAAAAGGAAATTACTATGTATTATTCATTAAATAGTATTCTAATAATTTTGCCTGTTTTGTTTCCCTCAACTCACAAGCAGAGGGCTGAAGGATTCATCACCTACTTAATTCACCTTGAATGCACAGCTGAAGTACTCAAACTGTGCTGTTCCTGCCGGGATTTGTCACTCTGTGCTATCTGAATTCACGTTCTGGGCCGCAAGCCCTGCTGAGCCTGGAGGTTTGTCCTCTCCAGAGCTGAGTAATGTACGCAGCAAAACTGTCAGATGTCCCTTTCTCGAGGAAGGGTGGCATTTTGAAGCATTATTGTTTTACTGCAGAGCTGTCGAGTGGATGCCTTTGTGGAATGTGCAGTTTTACACTTTGTGGAGCTGCCTGATGATTTCTGGTGTGTGTGAGGTGGTGGTGGTTGGATGAGGAGCTGCAATGGCCCATCTTGATGTGAAGCTGATGTCTCTTTCCACAGAAGCCTTGGCTGAGTGCTCAGTGCACGTTCAGGAAAGTTCTCCCGCTCTCTTTGCTGCATGCCCTGCTGAGCGGGGTTAAAACCAGAACTTTGCATTCTGAGAACACAGCCAAAGGTGGAAACCTGAGCTTCATGGGAAAGAAAAGAGATACTTCTGGCATGTCAGAATGGGTTAGTTCTTGCAATAACCCAATGCTTTCTCCCCAAGAAGAAGGCTGGGATTCTGAGTTTCCACTTCTTAAGGACGGTAGAAATTCAGCTCCTACTCCGCAGAATGTGTGGTTAAGCTGCATTTGAGCTGTTCTGCAGGAGAGAGAATTATTTTTTCATTCTAACTCTATGTAAGGGTCTGAAATATTTCTTCTGGTTTCAGTGGCCTTTGGTCAGGCCTGGGATGTGTTATGAAAATAGCAATGGTAATGGTAAATTGTACCTGTTCACAATTACTCCTTTCTCTTGATTGAGCCCCCTGAATACAATTAGAAAAGCATTCAAATTGCAAAAATTTTTCTATGAAAGACCACATTTGGATATAGAAAAATTTCAAAATACTCACGAAGACACCCACAAACTGTGGCTTTTTTGACCCTAAAGCAAATTTTCAGGTGACACCAAGCTCAAGGTGGTGACACACCTGAGGGATGGGATGCTGTCCAGAGGAACCTGGACAAGCTCAAGGAGCGGACCCTTGGGAATCTCATGAGGTTTAAAAAGACCAAGTGCTGGTGCTGTACCTGGGCCAGGGCCACCCCCAGTATCAACACAGGCTGGGGAATGAACAGATCCAGGGCCACCCCCAGTATCAACACAGGCTGGGGAATGAGCAGATCCAGAACTCCCCTGTGAGAAGGGTTTGGGGGTGCTCGTGGCTGAGAGGCTGGACATGAGCTGGGAATGTGCAATTGCAGCCCAGAAAGTCAAATGTGTCCTGGGCTGCATCCAAAGCACTGTGGGCAGCAGGAGAGGGAGGAGATTCTGCCCCTCTGCTCTGGTGAGACCCCACCTGCAGGGCTGCATCAGCTCGGGGGTCCAGCACAGGACGGACAGGGAGCTGTTGGAGAGAGCCCCGAGGAGGCCACCAAGGGGATGAAACACCTCTCCTAGGAGGAAAGGCTGAAAGAATTGGGATTGTTCAGCCTGGAAACGAGAAGGCTTTGGGGTGACCTCATTGTGGCCTCCCAGCACCTGAATGGAGCCTACAAGAAAGATGGGGAGACTTTGTACAAGAGCATGGAGTGGCAGGACAAAGGGGAATCACTTCAAACGGAAAGAGAGGAGGTTTAGATCGGATATTAGGGAAAAAGTCTTTGCTGTGAGGATGGGGGGGCCCTGGCACAGGTTGCCCAGAGAAGCTGGAAGTGTCCAAGGCCAGGCTGGATGGAGCTCTGAGCAAGCTGGGCTAGGGAAACGTGTCCCTGCTTAGAGCAGGGAGCTTGGAATGACATTATCTTTAAGGCACCTTCCAACCCAAACGATTTGAGGATTCTATGATAAACACAGATTGGCAGCATGCCTAAAACCTAACTTCTTGGATTTTCCAAGTGCTCTGCCACTGAGAAAATTAAATACGTGGTTGCTGTAAAATTATCAGTAGAAAAATACCTAGACGCTAAACATGTTCAGAAGCAATTTTTAAAATGTTTTTGTGGGTGTCTTTGTGAGTATTTTGAAATTTTTCTATATCCAAATGTGGTCTTTCATAGAAAAATTTTTGCAATTTGAATGCTTTTCTAATTGTATTCAGGGGGCTCAATCAAGAGAAAGGAGTAATTGTGAACAGGTACAATTTACCATTAAGTACCCTGAAAAGATAAATGAACAAGACTCAAAAATAAAACTTCCACCATGATTTAATATTTCAGAGATGCCTAGAATAATTGTGATTGCATTTAATGCTATAGAAATTGTTTAAAATAAATATTTTTCGAAAGAACTGGTGATTTAGGTTCTATTATGTTTGGCATGTTTGTTATGTGCTTTCTAGGGTTCCTTTTGCTAAGATGGATAAATATGATTGACATCACTGGAGAGCATTTACCTAGGGCAAAGACAATTTCTTTTTATTCTCAATTCCTTATGGTAGTGCCTTGAGGCTGGTTAAGATCCAGGCTGTGTCATATTAGTACACAGAACAGTAAATAATCCCCATCATAAAGAAACTTTAACCTAAAAAGGCAGCATAAGGAGAGGGACACACAGGGAAGTATAGATAGAATAAAGTAACATTAATTCCAGTGTTTTGTTTTTCTTTTGAGATAAGGTGTGTTGTGGGGGAAACGAAAAGGACTGATGGAGGGAAGAGCTGGCTGAACTTTTACAGGAGGTAAAGGATGTTGGAAGGAAGCTGAGGTAAAAAACTGAGAAAGAACGGGAGAAAGGTGGCTCTAAACTGACTCGGGAATTATTTTCTTCCTGTTGAGCAGCACAGGGTGTTTTATGCATCTATTTATGTGTGCTCGAGAGGAGACATCAGCATGAGCTTCACTCGTGGTTCCTCAGGAAGGGCACCTGTTTGAAAATCTAGCAATTTAGCATTCTTGTCACTAGCTTTTGAAACAAGGTTATAAAGCCCATTCAGGATTTCTCTATGCCACGGAGCCCAGTAACAACTTTGAATTCTGAGATTCCCCAAATCCTTTTTTAACCTGTTCGTATTTTGTGTCTCTCTTCGGACATGAGCTATTTCCTGCACAAGGTTCACCATGCAGAAGTAAATTTGAGGTGTGAGGGTTCTTGTTTTCAGTATATCAAGTGTTCCTGTCTAACCTCGAAGTTTCGATCAATCTCCTCATTCATTGATGGGGAAAAAGAACAGGTAAGTTGGGAGCTGCCTTGATTTTTAAAACTCAAAGCACACAAAGGCATGTAGCATCTCTGCTGAAGCGCTCAGAAAAAAAGTGAGGGACGAAACACTAGATTTCTTTTTTTTCTCCTGTAGATTGGAGATGGGTTTGGAGGAGTTTGTTGGTTTTTTTTTCATTTAGCCAGGAAAGTTGATTATTGTTAATTCTACCTCTAACGTTTCATTGTAATCTTATTTTAAGGAAATGTTTGAGCATTAAGTGCTTTTTCCACAGCAACGAAACAATGTACCTTTCCCTGCCAAAGATCACATGCACATTTTCCTCCTGATTCCTGTTGCTGGAAGCTGAAACTTGGAATTTTTCCAGTAGCCTGGCTGCCAATTTGCCATCATTGCTCATTATCAGGAGCCATTTGGCTGAGGTGTCTCCAGTGTAGCAAAGCGTGTTCTTGCTCTGTGCCATGGATTTGTTCCCTGTTTCAAGTCTTGGGTCCTGCTTGTACTGGTTTTTGGAAGGTTTTTGCACTCCATCCCTGGCTGTAGTTTGCTAAGAGGTGACTTCTATGAAATTATTAAATCATAATAATTAATTAATAATAGGGGTATGTGTGTGATGAAGCACAAAGGGTTTGGTGGCACCCACACTATAAACAGACCTAATTTAATCCCTTGGCACTCAGTGCAAGTTCAGCTATTGAATTCAATGAGAGGAGCCACTTGCCCAGTGCTCTTTTGAAGTAATATTCAGCTCTGTGCCCCCAAAATGTTGTGATGTCTGTTAAGAAAGTTATGAGATTGTTTGGTATAATCCTCGGTGAGGTAGAAATTAAAAAAAAGAAAAGGGGAGGGAGGTGAGGGGGGAAGAAAGAAAAGCCTATCAGCAACTCTTCAGTTGCAAAGAAATCAGATTTTTGTCATGTGAAGGTACCTGACAGTATTTTCTACCTTAGGTTTTACCAGTAAGTAACGCTGCAAGAACTCACCCCATCACGATAATACACAAAATGGTGTAAATGCTTTGCACACTGATTGATTTCTAAACCCAAAATTTCATCCCAAAATTTAATTTTATTTGCTGTGACAACTAAGCACTCAGACTCGGCATCATGCTTTGCATCAATGCCTTCTTTTAACAGCGTAGCTATTAAGCTGAAATACAAAAACAGAAGGAATTTTTAAAATTCAACTGATCTTAGTACTTTATGATACATCTAGTGACACTTGTTGCATTTTGGGTTTTTCAGTTCTGTGTTATTAGCATTACATATACCATATGAGAATTTGTGTAAAGATAATTTTTATTGAAAGTAAAGTAAAACCTGAAAATTTTTATGTTATTCTAAGATTTTATAACAGCTTGTTTGTTCAAAGTCTATATTCAGAGACAGATTTGACTTGTGCTTTAAAGACATAATAGCCTCAGAACACCGCTAATAAATGCTGGAGAACTTGTCAATGCTCAAACAAGTTTGAAATTATTTGACTTATTTACCAGACTTGGCCTTCACACTGATGGAGTTTGGGCTAGAATGTATGTCCTAGATGGCTGATTAGTCAATATTGGGTGCCTAACAGCTCTTCTAATTGTTTGAAGTTGTCCATACTTCTTTAAAATTTTCATAATCTATTAATCATTTATTAAGCCTTTATAAACCATTTATAAATGTACCCTGAATAAAAAAGTGTGACCATTCAAGTTTTTTCTCAAGTTTAATATTAAAGGTAAGTCCAAGGTCAAGATGGGCACAGGGAGGCTTTCGGGAGCTGGTGTAGTTTATATTTTGGCCAGTCAGGTGAGGAACCACGTGGAACTAAAATTAGTGAAGTGCGGGCGGTGAAGAAAGTTCACACGGTGTAATGTGCTGTGGGCAGTATTAATGTTGATTTACCCAATCTTTTAATGGGAGGGTCTGTCTAGACCTTTGAAACATTCCTCAGCTCCTTATTTAATGTAGGAGGAATCATTTCTGAAATTAGCATATAAATTGTCCAGAGTCAGCAGCCCTTTAAAGCTGTGTTTTACCATTGTGTCATGATGCAGTAACTGTTCTAAAAAAAAGAAATTTCCCAGTCAGGCATGTTCTCATGAAGAAGCTCTTGATTTACATTGCATGCTGAAAAAGTGCATAAACCTGAGAAAATCCATTAAGTGTAAAATGGGGAAATGCTCAGGATTTTGAATGTTGTAGTTATTTAGTCACATTAACTAGGGGAAGTGTATTATGATAAGAAAACACCTGGCAAGGTGTATCCACGTAGGGGTATGTGTATGGAATTGAAACTGGAGGCTTTTCTGACTTCAGCATCCGTTTTTTTTCCCTTTCCTTGGTGTCTTGGTTTGAAGACAGGTGTCTGCTAAGGAAGGTGGGAACCTCCCTTAAAACCCACAAATGTGAACC
>VZTX01016848.1:64761-138224 GCA_013400915.1 Pardalotus punctatus
TGAAAGGAATAAGGGAGTGTCTTTACAAACAAATGGCTGGTAAGGATAAGACCTGAGTCTGCTGGTAAGGTAACTTTGATACTGAGAGATAGAAGAAACAATAGGTAGGATTTCCATAGGAATTTCCCTAGTTAGATTTACCCGAAACTGTGTTAACAAGAACAGAGACACCAGAAGAAGAAGAAAAGGGGGATGTGTATTGGGGATGTCTGTATTAGGGGGGGGATGTACATTAATTAGGCGTTCCGGAAAATCTGTACCTCTCAAGTACTTCAGCCAATGGGGAAAAGAGAGAGGGAATCTTCGACCGGGAATTCGAATAAAAGAGGCTGCGTCCTCTGTCAATCTGAGAGAGACCCCATGGAAATGGCCATGACCTCTCCCTTTATTCATGAATAAAGTTACAGGACTCCTCTGTCTCCTTTTTGGACATACACCTCTGGCATTTGTGGATTCATTTTCCTGACAGTACCTGGTACTGGGATGCTGCCAAAATGAGGTGCAAGGAGGCAAATCCTCCTCCCTGGCTGTTGTTCTTTTGTTGCATCTTCTAAAATCCTGTACTTACGCTCCTTTCCACTTTAGTTGCCAGGAGTAGCATGCAGTGCTGTCTTCCAGGTTATCATTTGCAAGGGAAGATAATAAAACATGCATTCAGCTTGGGAATTCCTGCAGGAATCGGGAACTTGCTTTTTAGAAAGAGTAGATGTGTAGCCAGAGATGAAAAATAAATGACAATATGGTGTGGAAGGTTTATGAATCTGAGATGACCACACTGAGCAGTGAAGCCAATAAAATCTCTGTACTAGGAAATCATGTGTTCTGAACATGCCATGCACTTCACAGAAGAACTATTCCAGGAATGTTGCTTGAGAGTTTTATATGTTTATTTGGGTACTTATTTTTCATCTCCCTTGCTCCAAAAGCCAGGTGCTTTAATCACAATGAAATCCATTGCCCAGGTCATGGAGAAAAAGAAATGGAAAATAATGCAATTACAGCAAGTGCTAAAAATGATCTAAAATAACATTTTTCTGTGCAACTGAATAATAATTTTAAGTTGGGGTGTTTTCTTACCTTCCTGAGGTTAAATAGTGAATATCTTACTGAAAATACCTTATTAAAAAACTTTTTTCTATTCCAGAAAGCTTTGGCTTGTGGCCAGAAAAGCCTACAAGATGCTGGATCTGAAATTCATCATGGTCCCAGTGTCCATCCTTTATGTCACCCTAGTGTTCTGAACAAAACGTGTTTTAGAGGAGGGGGGAGATAAGATTTTTCGTGACTGACTAGTGAAGAACTGTTCAAGAAGGAAAAATAAACCAACAAAACAAAAAGCTCAGCTCCCTCAAAACAATTTTAAAAAATTTATTTTAAAAAGCCCCTCAGCTCATCTGGCTGGACACAGGAGTACTGATAGATGCACAGTACGTGCAGCAACCGGGGTTTGTGTTCTGTGCTGGAACACGGAGGCCTTGGCTGGTGTCTGTGGGCTGTGAGCTTGATGCAAACCAAAAAGCTCGGTACGAGGTGACGGGCAAAGGGTATGGCTTGAGGAACACGGGAGTCGTGTTTGTGTTTGTGATTGTGTTTGTGATTGTGTTTGTGATTGTGATTGTGTTTGTGTTTGTGATTGTGTTTGTGTTTGTGTTTGTGATTGTGATTGTGTTTGTGTTTGTGTTTGTGTTTGTGATTGTGTTTGTGATTGTGTTTGTTTGTGTTTGTGTTTGTGATTGTGTTCGTGATTGTGTTTGTGTTTTTTGTGTTTGTGTTTGTGTTTGTGATTGTGTTTGTTTGTGTTTGTGATGTTCCAGCAGGGCTGCGATGGGAGCCTTCCCTCCAGAGCGATAGCGCCTATTTTGTGATGGGAGCTCAGCAACCCAAGGCTTGAATGTACTTCACAGGCTTCAGGGTGCCTGACCCAAAGATAACCGTGCTCAAAGGTGTCAGAATGTGCCAGAAGAACCAGTGCAGGCTCGTGGGTGGCGTGCTTTGGGACAGGCAGGGATTTGGGGAGGTGCTCTGTGACATCTCAGTGCAATTCTCTGCCATAGCTCTTGGGGAGTTGCCTCTGCCACGTCTGGGGTGGTAGCCGTGCTTTTGAGAAGAACCTTGAGGGATCAGACTTGGGATTATTTCAGGAAATTTGTGTCCAGGGCAGCCCAAATCCTGTGACACAAAAACACAGTGTTTGTGGGGCACAGAGTTGCATTCTTATGGTCTGCGTTTTGTTGAATGGTCCTGTGAAAAACGAGGTTCACTTTTCCTGTTAAATTTAAAAGTTTAATAAAGGACAATAGGGGATAAACCATAAAGCAAAGAAACAGCACTGGGTGCTTGGCATTCAGCCAAAAAAGCACCCCTGCCCTTAATGGAGACACCTTCAATACTTTTTGTATTGCATCAGCCTAATGTCTATTCATGGCATTAATGCGTATTAAAACTTCTAAGAACTGTTCAGCATGGCTCCTCCTTGGTCCTGCCTTTAGAGCAATGCGTATTTCGTAGCTGTGGTTCTGTCAGTGTCTTGTTCTCTTCTCCAGCTTGTAGCTCTTGCAGATGGCAGTTGTTGATAGCTGACATATCAGTACCAGGGGTCTTCATTGCACCGTTCTTCGGATGTTATGCAATCCAGCAGGCAGTTTGGTTATTGTAAGTAAAACTAAAACCTTCATAAAACAACTGTGTTAGCCATTTTGCCACTATATCTACATTGAGTTAGTAACAGAAATAAAGACATTAGTTATTATTACAAAACTATAACAAGGCTGCTCTCATAAGATCTAAACTACACATTCACAATACCCATTTTAACACTTGCACACAAAAACCAGCACTTTAATATATTTTTCACAGTCCCATAAGACACTTTCAGACTTGCAAAAAGCCAATACTATAACATGCATTTATCACAGTACCCAGTGGAAAAAGGGCTTTTGAATTTTCTTATCTGTGCTCCTCTGATATTTTGTAGCTTCTGGTAAAAGGTGTATGTTTGTTTTTATGTTTTTCTTTAAAAATATTTCTGCTTCAGTGACACTTTAAATGTTTGAAGGGTTTCCCCCTCCCTTATTACTCAATTTAATTGGAATTACGGTGCCTATCAAAAACTATTACTGCAAGGTGACCTGGAAATAATAATTTCCTTTCATCTATACCGAACATTTGTAGATCATTAAAATGTCACAAATTAAAAAAAAGTCTTATTCACAAATAAATGGTTTTATATGAGCACAGTAAAATATGAGATTTCATTGTATACAGAAAGGCTACATTTTTTATTCCTGGTTCACAGAGGAAACCTCCAACACATGTGGAATGCATGGCAGGATGTAGGACCCTCTAAGGGCTGTACACAGATATGTGGAGGAGGGGAGAGGGAAAACAAGGCACAGTGGTTGTGAGGAAACGACCCTTTCCAGTAACAAATGGAGCATGTGCTCTGTCTCTGGGAGGATTTTGCAGGGATCTTGTTCTGCCTGTGCACACATTCCTGTGAATCAGACAGGTGTTACAGTGGAACGGTGCCCGGAGGACGCAGCAGCCTCCCCTGCTATTGGCAGCCTGACCACATGACGGCTCCAAGGCAGCCAAGCACAACTGCTGAGGCCTTTGCCAAGGGGTTCCAATGCCAAATGCTGACAGAGAGTATCCCTGCCAGCTTGGCACCTTTAGGCCATGTGGCTGCTGCTGGCATGGAGTTGTTGTTGTAATGTGCTGGGAAGAATGGAACCAGAAACTGTCTTCATAGTTCCGTGTGAATGACGCTCTCCTACTTTTGTGAATATAAAATATTAATTACCTTACACATGTATTTGAGAGGCTGTGCGTGGCTTTGGCACCTGTCCAGACTGGCAGTGGGGAAATCAAATTATTGCCTCCTGGCAGCCAAATTTATTTATCCCCCTGCCCCTCCCCGGCATCACACTGGAAATAAGAGGGGAGCTATTTGAAAACAATTGACATCTGGGGGAAGATGTTCATTGGTTCCTGGGATTTGGATCAGTCCCTGAGCTGGTGCCTTAGGAGTGGATTTAACCAATGCTGTCATCTTCTGGCACCTGTTGCAGTTTCTGGCAGTGGCACAGGACAGCTTTGATTGCACTGGGACTGGAGCAGTGAACATATGTCTAATGCCCATCCCAGGAAGAATGGCTTAGTGCCCTTAATGCCTTTCCTATTGTTTTCTCTTCCACGTCTCTTCTCACAGTTATCAAGCTGATATTAGTAGTTATCATTACGTGCAGGCAAGCACCCACAGCATCTTCACACAAATCAAGGATAAAGCAAGAGGGAAACAGGAACTGTGAGAGTTCTGTCCTATCAGAATCCATCTACTTTTTGCATTTGATTTTTAGCTGTTTGTCTGGCCTTGAATCTTTAAGAAGTGTGGTAAGTTAAGGACTCCAGGAAAAATCATACATATGCCAGTGTCTGAGATGTAATCAGAAGAAGAGTATTTGGTTTTCTAAACATGTTAATTGAAATGACCAAGTGTGTGTCTTGAGGAAGGGAATTCAGAGGACCCATTAAAGGAAGTCTCTGCCTCCATGTCTGTGCTGATTGTACATCTGTAAATGGCTGCCATCCAGCAAAGCTCTTAAGTGCATGCTTCGCTCTAGCACAGCTTGGCGACAGCCGTGTTGCTAACTTTGGCAGGTCTGGGCCGTTCCCATGCCTGGTGAGAGGCACGTGCTCGTGTGCACTCCTGGATAACTAATTGTTCCCTGTGCCCTATGGGCCCGTGGCCAGCAGTGTGGGGCTGCTGTTCTGCTCCCGTAGAAGGTATTGAGGATGGCAGTAGGGTTGTGCTTCATCTGCAGCCCTGGGGTTTTTACCTTTCTCTTGAACATCGCTGAAATGCAGAGCTACAAACTCCTGGGAAATGGTGTGAAGCATACCGAGGTGTGAAACTTCACCTTGCCTGGTGCCTGGCAGAACTTGGTGGTGTTTGTTTAAAGTGACTCCAGGTAACCCATGTAAAGCTGTGGCAAAGACTGAGAGCACAGAGGAAAAACATCACGCTCAGATATGAAACAATGAAAATCCCTGCTGCTGCATCACAGTTGTAGGTGTTTGTACAGAGGGAGAGCTCAAGGGGTGCGTATGTTAAAATGACCATTTTGTCTGGTACCTTGTGAAAAGTCAGTCTTGAGCGCTGGGGTGACTGACTAAGTTGGAAGAGAAACTCCTTGCATACTTATGATAGTTCTTGGAATTACAAAATGGCTTGTTCATCTAGGAAGTCAACAGAAGACCTTGGGCTTCTTACCTACCCACAGATTTCAAGTGATGAACGCTGATGAAAGCTCCTTAATTATAAATGCAGATATTTTAATGAAATATAATCTAACAACTCAGATCTCATTAAGTACCTCTGTCAGCATATGTGATTTGGGGGAAAAATATAAAGGAAAAGGAAAAATTCCAGCAGTAACAAATAACTGTACCCATAAAGTCCAACTCATACAGTAAAGTCCAAGCAAGCAAACTTGGTGAAATATTCTTGTGTGTGCGGTTCAGAGTCCACTCAGATATTTTCCAGACTACCATCTGCATCAGAAATTTGCTGGACAAATAACTCTGATTCTCTCCAGTAGCTTCTTGGTATGCCTGAGGTGGAATTCCAAAAGAGGAATAGATGGCAAGTTGTGTTTTGTTTTTACCTTCACCAAAGCCTTGTTTGAATTACAGGGATCATAGTGCATCTCTGGTTGTTGGAACCTGCACTCATTTATTTTAAGAAAGTTAATTTCTTAGGGATCATAAAAAAGCCAGATGGGGAGAAGCTATCCTGCTGTGGGAAAGGTCTTATCTGCTTCATTGAAATAATTGAAAATTGCTTTTTAAAGAAGTTCACTTATAAGAAGTTCACTTATGGCCAAGACCCAAACTTGTTGGGAAAAAAAAAAAAAAAAAGGCAAGTGTGAGGAATACTTTAAAATATCTTTGTCCAGCTTTTTGCCCCTGGGGGAGGAAATTAGGTATTTAGGAAGCACCACATGTGACAGGTGCTGCTCAAGATGCTCAGCACATTACTTAAAGATGCTCTGTGACCATCATGTTGTGAGTAACAAAACAATGTGAATAAGATGCAAGAGCAGCAGTCTGCATTTACTGCAACCACATCAGTGGCCTTGCCGCTCTCACATGATGGCCAACAAATTCCTGCCTGTTCCTGGAGTATTCTGAAATATATCTGGGCAGTGCAAAGTAGCCCTGGACTGGGGAGCCCTCTGGTTACCTCCAAGTGATCTGGCATGTGTGTAGCAGTTTACCACACAGGGACAGCAGCCTCAGTGCCAGAAACAGTAAAGCTCTGTTACTGCCATCCATAGTTAATTAGCTCGGGTGTCACAGTGAGCAAGCACAGCTATATTGCTCCTAGTTCTGCAGCAAAGTTAATTGAGGCTGGCTTGGGGATCTTTGCCCCAATGTGCAGTGCAGGCATACGCAGGAATGCACTCCTATTGTTGACTGAATACTGTATTTTCACATAAATGTGGCAGCAATAGAATTGCAGGGTGGAAAGAGAAGGCCAATATACATTCACTTCACTTTAGAAACTAAATTAAACCTTTGACTTAACTCACTTCTACACCAGCTCCCTGCAGGCATTTCCACAGGCTTCATTAGAGCCAGCCTGGAGGCCATGGAAAAGGTCTTCCAAAGGCTAGCCAGGAAGGCCGTCACTAGCCCCAGCTCCTGCTGTAGAGAGCACAATCTGCCTCTTGGCACCTCGGGCTTGCAGCTGCCAGGACTCTCCTTATGTGGTCACTGCTGCTGGCGCGGGGCTGGAGAGAGAGACCAGGGGGACACATTCACCAGTGCCAGCAGCGAGCAGGGGCAGTGCCAAGTCACTGTGTAATCAGGCACACATGCCAGCTTGCTCAGGAATTGCATTGCTATTTGAGAAATTAAAGCGGTGTCTAGAAAATTCTAACCTCTGCTTTATGAAAGTATGAGGTTCGCGACTGAGAGGCCAGACCGGAAGAGCGGAGGGGATCAAGCAGAGGTGTTTAAGGAGAGCAAATGCAGGAAGTGATTTGATTGCTGTCCAAAGGGTTACAGCAGCCTCTCTGCAGCAGAGACAAAGCAAGACACAGTGCAGTGGGAAACGGCGACATAATGGACAAGCCGTAACCCATTGCTGACTGTGGAAAATCAGTGAGGACTTGTCAGCTGAAAGCAATTTATATAAAGAAAACATCACTGGAAAGCAAGGCTTGATAGACTTCTGTAACTAATTTTTTTCCCAAAACGAAATAAGTTCTTAATGGGTATTATTTTTTATTTTCAGGGTTTTCTCAGAGCCTGTGAGTTGTTGCGTCTGTCTGCTGTATACATTGCTCTCAAATACATTTTGTGAACAATGTGCTAATATTAATCATAAATGATATTGAATTATCCAGCTGCAGAGAGAATTTGTGATTCAGAAATATACTTCTGCTACGAATTATTTCTGCTCCCATTGCAGTCAAATTCAGACTTTTCTTTGACTCCAGCAGAAGCACAATTACATACAAAAATATAGTTACACAAGTAGTCCTTCAGGCATTTCATTATTCTTTGCTGTTGAGCTCACTGGCCACGCTTATTCAGCTGAAAACTTCGAGCATATGGGGATGATGGATTATAAATTGTTCATAAGATAATCTTTGTAGTTTAAAGTATAGTCCAGTTGCTAGTAGATGTATAAAAGTAGTGCCTGTGTTCTTCATCACTGTTAAGTGGAAACTCAAGCTGGAAGCCCTGCATTTAAAATAATAAAAAGTAAAAATCTATGGACTCATACTGAGGAAGAGCTATTTGGAACCTCTGTGAAATGTCTGATTATTTCTCATGCACTCAGTCCTGGTAGAATGAGGTTAACACATGTCAAAGCAAAGGCTAAGGAAATTTTGAGTCACATTTCTGCCCCTAGATGGAGTATTCTGCACACTGGGTTGGTTTTTTATTTATATTTTGGGAGAATGGAGCTGTGTTAGTAGCCTTGAAATGCCTCTTGTTCTGAATTCCCTTTACAGTGTATCAAGTGCTGCCCATTGGGACTGGACTAACGGGGTCCCAGAGACCATTTAGAAGAGGAAAATCAAAATAAGGTTTGTTTGTGTAATTGATTGGACACTATTAAAGGCACTTTCTTAGTGTCTCCTATTCGTTGGTGATAGATATGTGTGTTAAAATGCAAGAAGCCTATGCTTTTACAAAGTGTCACTAATTACTATGAAACATCTGATATTTGCAGCTTGCAGTGCTGAATGTTTCTGTGATTTTTCATGGTATTCCCTTCTATGAGTATGCTGTGAGTGCCATGGTAACCTTAACTGTTTGTAAAGCAT
Source organism: Pardalotus punctatus (assembly GCA_013400915.1). Lineage (NCBI taxonomy): Eukaryota > Metazoa > Chordata > Aves > Passeriformes > Pardalotidae > Pardalotus > Pardalotus punctatus. The sequence goes on from VZTX01016848.1 coordinate 73,104, forward strand.
TTTAATAGTGACCACTGTAATATAGTGGTTGTGTGCAAACAACATGCACCGCCGCTTCGGAGGTGTTGAACACTTCGTTTTTGTCACAATCGGGGTAAAATGTTGTGAGACTTCAAGAGCTGAGTCCTGAATTTGCCAAACAGGGAGCTGAAAATGGGGTCTGCTGTTCTCCAGCTCCTGCGTTTGATCTTCTCTGGAGTTTCATGGATACATTCCTGCCCAGCACTCACACGCTTAGTGAACCATGGCTCCAGAAAGCTCAGGGCTGCTTGGGAAAAGCACTTGGCTGCAGACGCTGGGTTTGAAGGGGGTGGGTGTCAGATTAGAAGCCAGCTTTTGAAAAACCTCGCTTGTTTTGTGTGTGTGAATGAGAATTCAGCTGCAGGCTCTTAGCTCAGGTATGTTCTCATGGGCTTCTGGTTTAGCCCACTCTTAACGGGAGGGACCAGCTGTAAAATTTGTCCCTGGACCGGGAGTTGAATTCCTGCAGAATCCAGGATTTTCATTTGGACCTTTTTAGATATGATGTAAATGCCAGCAGCTTCCTAACAACTGTTCCTGAAGCTCAGAGCAGAATTCAGAGCAGACCCTTGTGGGTTAGGGAATCGCACAAGATATCCCTTCTCAGAAGAGAAAGAAAAAGCCCAACAAAACCTAAGCCATCTGACTGGATTCCTGAGAAATGCTTTCCAGCTTTCAAAGAAAGAAAGGGTCTTAATTCAGATTTGCCGGAATCGTCTAATTAGTCCCTTTAATGCCATGCACCTTATAGTCTGTGCCACCGGATTCGTCCTATAAATGAGACGATGGGCTAATTCATCTTGGCGGCAGTAAACAGACCTTGTGATTGTCCTCCTTACAAACACCGGCTGGATTTTAAGAAAACGCTTTGACCAAGCCTGTGTCGCTGCTCCCTGCCCCGTGACACCCCCTCTTTCTGAATGCTGCCTGTGCTCCTCGCCCTCCTTCTCGCCTGCCACATCTTGCCTGTGACATACCTCACACATTTGCCGCTGCTAACAACAACCTGTCAACTCTTTCTTTGCACCGTGCTAGGTGCCTTTTGTTCCTGCAGCCCAGCAAGCCTTGCAGCTGTTGTCCGAGCCCTGCTCCGACAGCCTGTGATCAGTCAGCTGCGAAATCCTCCCTGAACGACTTGGTATTCAGAGCTCTAATCGGGCCAGCGGACTGTTTCCTCCTCTCTCGCAGTAAATCTTTATCACTCGCGCTCTGCTCGTCAGCTCGCGGCGCCAGCTCTTTGGGCTGCTCTCTCCCTTTCCCATACTCTGCTGGCCTGTGTGCTCTGAATGCCAACTCCAGCCTTCTTTAGGCTCACTGCTGCCTCGGGGCTGCGATCCACGTGTTGGGAAGGTCGAAATTCCAGCTCCCCCTCCTTCCACCTCCCAGCTTTTAAGCTGGATGTACATTAAGTTTGTGTCACTCCGAAGGTGAAGATGTCAAAGCCTGCCTCCCTCCTTCCCCTCCCTCAGCCTGTTTCATACTTTGTCCATATAAGTTAGTTGTGTGATTATCTTCCTGTTTGCTCCCTGCAGACTGTCGTGCTTCTGTTTAAGAGCTGAGGAGATGAGGGGGAGGTGCCCAGCCTGGGGAAGCTGATGGTGGCAAGGAAAAGCCTGGGGGAACTGGCGCAAACCTTAATTTAATCGCTTGCCCGGGGCTATTCACCCTCCTCCTAAAGGTCCCCCCACGGAGGGGTTGGAAACACTTTTCCCTCCGTTCTGTCCCCGACTTGATGCCATCACAGTCGTTTAAAAGATTTACATCAAAGATGTTGACTTGTGAAGCAGATTTCTAGAAAAAAAAGAGGATCAAAGTTTGCTGCCTTAGTGTCCCAGCTGAGCTGAGCAGAGTCCTTGGAGAGTTTACAGTGAGGTTTCTGTCACTGTGCAGTTCCTGAAGATTTATACTGGTGGAGCTGAAAGCACAACTTTAGCTGTGCCTATTGCCTCAGAATACAGTGTGAAAACTCCTCTGCCTCCTTTGGGAAAACCTTGTAGGTTTTATTTCCCTGTGTTTGGGCCTGGAATTGTAGATTACAGTCTAATTAAACCTCAGTTAAACAGCACATTTCACAAGGAGACCGAACCAGTTCTTAAGCTTACTGGAGATCACTTTAAAAAAGTATAAATTATTAAGGAGGGTTATTTCAGTTTATAAGGAACCTCAGAAACTTGTATCTGAGCATCGGCACGAGGACCAAAAAGTAATGGGTTTTAATCTCTGTGAAACTGGAGAACCCATTTCTCTTTCTTCATCAGCTTTCCCCACCTTTAAGTCTTTGTTTTGAATATTCCAGGTGTGTGCGTTGTGCACGTGTGAGCAGAGGTGAAGATTAACCAAATACAGAAATTCCTTCAAGAGTACAACGTGAACTGGCTTTTAAAATATGTTGTTTCTCTTAGTTTTATGAGGCAGCTGTAAAATAGATGCCTCTTGGAAAACCTGGGCTCATTTCTATCCAGACTTTCTATGCCTCAGTTTCTTATCGCTGTAGTATTTGTTTGGTCAAGGATAAGCACAGGGATACGGGATTCTCACAATTTTGGCATTGGTGGTCAGTTTGAGTCTGGAGAGAGATGCCATCCTGGTAGGGCTCTGTTGTCTCCCACTCCCACTTCCAGGTGGGATGTGTTTGTCTCTGTGCAAACAAACAGACCTGTACACACACTGTAGGGTTCCTCTAGGAAAATGGCTCAGATTTTGCTGGTGTTTGCCACCAAAATGCCCTTCTCAGGGTGATCTCTGGTGAAACTGAACGTGTGTGAACAGCATCTGAATAGGGGATCTTTTTCTGTAGGCTGCCCACAAGGGCAGTGGTAGAAATACCATTTTCACTCGTATGGAGTGTCCCTTAAATGAGCCAATGGTACCAGTTCATAGAATGGAATAATAAAGTAGCTTGGAAGGGACGTTTAAAGGCCACTTTTTTTTTTCTGTCAAAGAGGAAGCTACTGGACATAGTTATTTTGTGATATGATTGACTTCTATTTTATGAAATACTGGTGCTTCACCATGCTTGGGATAGGCAATCTACCTGCTGTCCCCTGTACAAAAAGCAGTTGATTTTGGAGTGTTCCTGAAGAACTTGATATCCTTCAAACATCCTTGTATATCCTATTTTTTAATTTACTTGTTTACTTTTCCGAAAACTCATGGTAGCTAGAATTTACTTGTAACCTGATAAGGTGGAAGGAAATATTTTGGCTTTAAGTTGCAAAGGAAGATTCTAGGAGTCTGAATTGAAAGTGAATGGAAACAAGACTTTCTCAAAGTTCTTGTTTTAAAAATGGAAGTGACTCAAAACACAGCACAGTATTTTGAGTCTCTTCACACCGAAGTGAGCAAGGCTGTGCACGGCTCATCACTTCCCACAGCACGTTGCCTCTGTTCACAGGTCCTGGTTCTCCTCATCCGCTGGTGTCTGTGCCCTGAACTGCACGAGTTTTTTGAAGGGTGCTCACTTTGGGATGGCTGTAATTCTGGTGGTTGGTGATGTGGGCTTAGGATGGTTAATGAGGAAAATACCTGGAAGTTGTGACCTGAAGTTTTTATCTGTTCTTTTTCTCAGAGCTTTGTACCATAGGGGAAAGCTCACAGGGGGCCAATATTCCCAATGGGAATGCACTGCTCTTTTGAGAACCCTATCTGAGTCCTACATTAGAGAAGTAAGTTCAATCCTCATTTTCACCCAGACCACAATGAAGACTCTGTACCTTTTTCTGTTGAGTGACTGCTAGAAGAAGGCTTGTTCATGGCTCTGGGATGAACAGGGGAGCAGAATTTGAGAACAGCTCGTCTGTTCCCTGCTCCAAATTGAAACTGGGCTTGACTGACTTTTCCTAATGCATCTGGACGCATATGTTGGAGCAGGATATTTTATTGCTCTGCTTTTTTATTTTTAAGGAGCAATGTCAACTCTTTTTTCCTAGCTTCTCCAATATCTAAGATAATCTCAGACCCCAACGACTTTCTATTTTTTTTTACAGTTGTTGATAGTATGCTTGCACAGTAATTCCATTTGAAAATAGTCTTCCAGACTAGGAATTTTCTTGTCTGATTTGCCTCAGACTTTCCAGAAAAATTCTACCTTGACATTAATTTTGCACCTGTGGAAGTTCAAGGAAATCTGTTTGGCTTTTGCTATATGAGGGAGGGATTCTGCCAAAATTGAGTTTCTGATGAAAGGCTGCCGTAAGCATGGATAGACCGCTTCCTTCATTACTGAGTAATATTAGTGTATAATCAATCTCATAAAGAAAAAATATGACTAAAGGAATTTTATATTCCTTACAAAAATTATTTGTTTTGTTTCTTCTTTGGCTACTCAGGGTAAAATGTTTGCCACTAACCCATCATGTTCAATTTTGTGAGTCACTTTTAGTGTGCACATTTCCTGTATATCTTGAACAAAACCATGCAAAAGATGAGCAGAGAATAAGGGGAAAAATTATAAATGGATCCATGTGACTGCCTCTTCTACAGACGATTTTTTCCTCCCCTTACTTGAGAAGTTAAGAGGGAATGCAGGGCCATGCAGTGTTTGTTAAAGCTGATGGAATATCTTTCTCCCTCTGGGTATTTCTTTAATCAGTGTTTCTTTATACCATTAGGTCATCTCCTCTTTTTTCATGGCTTTTTTTTTATTCTGAAGAAGCCTTTTTTGTACATTTCCGTACATCTTGACGTTTATTCTCAAAATTATGGCCTGATCACTTCCTCTCTTTTCCTCAAAATTTCTGTCGTTTTATCTATTTTGAGTGCCAGAGCACAAAGATAACCCCGTCATAGTTCTCTCATTTTCCCCAGCAGTTCCCCCCCCTTCCTTTCCCTCCCTGCAATGAAAAAATGAAAGGTCTCATGGTCTTACAGATTATCTTTATGCTGATTTTGGCCTACTTGCAACCCAAATACATCATCACGCTATAAGACCTCTCTCTAAGGCTCTTGGATCAATTAAAGGTAGCCCTATTCATTGCCAGTACAAACCTTTGCCTATTAAATCTTTCAAAGGGCATTTGTCATCACAAAAAGCTGTGAATGCCGTCTGGGTACATTGATTAAAAAAGGTATTGTTTTAAGGCTGCTGAATATCTTAATTAGTTGTAGTCAGAGGGTAGCTTGTGTCTGTAAAGCGATACAGTTACCTTTCACCTACTTGCTTTATTTTCTGTTTTTAAAAGGAAAAAAAAATCTCTGCTATACCTCAAGCACGCTGTTTTCAGGGTACAGGAGGAGTGCACTTGCTGATCAAACTGTGATTTAGGGCATTGGTTTGTAATGCCAAATACTTCATGTGGTAGCCCAGAGTGAGTCAGTGGAGCAGCGCTGCTCATTGCCAGTGTCCTCCTTCCCTTCCCTCAGAAATCCAGGGGCTGTTCATCCTGGAAATGCAGAAATCCACCCCAATTCTTCAAGCACTTGCACGTGTGCTGAGCTCCAGCCCGTGAATCTTCCACTAATGCAGAGTATACACAGCCCTGTTTGACACATCTAGAACAAGGTGACATTTTTTAGACCAGTAGTTCATTTGCCACAGTAGTTGTCTCAAATGGCTTGAAACTGTTTATCAGCGTGTTCTAGAGCTCTGGGAAAATGTATTGTTCTGCTGTTCCCTGAATCAAAACATTTCTTTAGGTAGTTAATCATGAAAATTTGTTTTCTATTTAAGGAGACCCTTTTGAAAATGAAAATCAACACTTTTTCTTGGTCTTCATGCAAAGTTTTGTTTGTGCATGTTGCTTTCTTGGTTAATTTTTCTGAGCAAACAGCATAGTTTATGTTTAATCTAAAGTATTTTGTTCAAATCAAATGTTTTTTTATGTGCATTTAATGGAGGCCTTGAGGTAGAGGCAGGACCCTTTCAGTCACACGTCCTGATGGTAGAGCAATGGCTTTCATCGTCTGACCCTCACTCTCTGGAGGTGCAATTCGAGAGAAGGCGATTTGGGAATATATGCTTTTCTTTCCATATTTGTTCAAGTATCTTCTTCCAGGGAGGAGAAAACACTTGATGAAAAAAAAATAACTCACACTTGATGAAAAAAAATAACTCGCACTTGATGAAAAAAAAATAACTCACACTTGATAAACGTGCTTTTGTGCTTGAATAAGATACTAGGGACCGTGGTAATAGTGAACAGCATTACATTTGTTTCGTTATGGGAAGGGGAGAGGACACAAATGCTGTCTTACGGGGAGTCCCCCTTATCTGGGACAAAAATTCCATGGAAAATATCTGACACACCAACCATATATATGAAATGGATGAAATGGCTTGTGCAGTTTGCTCCTCTGGAAAGCAGGGCAGTGCCGTGGCTGGGAAGCACCAGGCCGGCGAATCCCCAACACTCACACTCCCCTGGTGGTTTGCTTGATGAATTTTATTACAGGAAATCTCTACATGCACAGATTCTCAGGGCAATATGGGAGAGTCATGGAAATGCAAGTGGTACTGTCCTCAGTCTCTTATTTTCCAGTGAATAAGTGTACAGCTTGAAGTAAGAATGTTTATGGTTTACCTATTTTTTTTCAGAAGTCAAGATGATACATGCATTTATGTGGCAGGAAGATTTCTTTCTATGTGTTTAGATTCTGCATGAAGTACTTCTTGTGTGTATTTTATCTCCTTTTGTTAATGTTATTGTTACAAAAAAACTTCAAAAATTTAATTCTGTCTTCAGTTACTGTGCAGTAAGAGCCTATCACAATCTCCATTTCATAGATGAGGAAAACCAGTCTGATAAAGATTAAAGTTCCAATTCAAGGAAAGGCAGACACGTAAGCACACCTTTTAATATTCCTGTGATTTTGGCATAAACTATTCTGAAGAGTTTCTCTGGGGTGCTGTCAGATGTGAAAATATAATAGGTTCTGAGTTGCAGACAGTACCTCAGTCACAGTACTGCAGTGTGTGGACACAGGAAGTTTTCTAGTTATACTTGATAAAAAACATGATGCAATGGGATAGTCCTGGAGGAGAGAGATTTGTTTTTGTAGTTAGTTATTTAATATATATACTATGGTATTGAAACTCATTTTAGTATGGAGGTCAGTGCAGTTCTAACTTTTTCCTTCAGCTTCATAGATTTTCACAGAAGTATGCAGCATCTTTTCTTTGGTCAGGTGCCCTGGTAATAAAGTTGGAGAAATAAATCTGCACATTTCTACCATGGCTGTGATAAGCATATGTATTTATATATAATGGCATCGTGTGTCTTGCTCTATGTAACATTTTTAGATGTCTATACAAGTAGGAGATTTATGAAGTGTGACTCATTTTTCCTTCTCCACATTGTTCCAGTGGAAGAGCTCAGACTGCGATGAGAAAAAATAGTACACGTTATTAAGAATTCTGATAAAGTAGGCTGAATAAATTTGTTTTCTTTGTGAGCCTTAATCCTGTGTTGTATTGGCTTCTTGGACATGGCTAATTTATTTGGAATTCCATTCTGTTCCCAACAGCATTCCTGATTAGCAGTTTGATCACCCGGAGCAAAGTTACATACCAGCTTTCAACTCTTGTAATCTAGCAGTGTAATTTTTTCAAATGGACTCTTTTCTTTCCTTCTTTGCCCCAGCTCCCCTTCTTTTTGTGTGCAAAGAGACTTTAATAGTAAGCAGGATAACCTGTTAGCAGAAAGAAAAACTTCTTCAAAATACAATGTAGTTTGCTGAAAGCCCAACTTTCATCTTCAAATAGAAAAAATGAGGTTTGGAGCAGTGTCAGTGCAGCATGTGAAATATTTGCCTTCCATCATTTACAAAGGATAACAGGTCTTTTCAATAACTCTATTTTATGAGTGGTGTGATATAATCTTCAAGCCTTTTCCAAGGTCCGTAGTTTGCCAAAGCACATTTTCCTTACGGTAAGTTTTAGGAAGTTTGAATTTTTATTTAGTCATTAAGTTTGTCACATGGTGGACCTTGTAGGAAAATGGCAGCTGTGTCATTGTTTGCTTCTATCTGTACTGGCTTGTGCTGTCAAAACAAAGGATGACCAGGACACCCATATTTGATTGTAAACCAGAGGCAGGTTTGGATCTGAACTCTTTTTGGTAGAGCACGTGAGGAGCATCATCCAAGTGATCTAATCTGCCAAAGACATGGAGAGGGAAGTGAGTTTTCCATCCTGTGACGTTTCTGAAAGTCCCAGTCTGGTTTGGGCAGATTGAGAAGGAAACAAGATTTTTAAGTCAAGGGAGACTTGGGAGTAGCCCAGAGACAGGTGACCACACCACTCGTCAAAAGGCTCACACTGTGATTTTATGCATGAGTGCCTTGACTGCATAATGTTTGAAGAGTGTGATCTGTCTGGTTTGTACTGGTCTTGAATTTTAGGGATTTGAAAAGCAGCTCTTGACAAATACTTCGTCAAAACTGAAGCATGTTTTGCCTGTTTTCTGTGTTTGAAAAATGGGCATGTTTTTGGAACACTGTTTTGTCAAAAATATCACTCATGAAATTCTCTGCTGTATTGATGTGGATTCTATTAATTCAGTGGGGAAACAAAATCTGCTGATGGAAAGAGAGCACTAGGAAAAGTTGGTTTAGGGCTAGATCATTGTACCTGGTCAAATTTGGTGGTAATTCCTTAATTTCCCCAGTAAAAACCCCTGAGATTCTTTCTACCCAAAAAATTAGGCACCTAGCTGAGTGTGAAAATATATCAAATTTTATGGTCTCTCTGATCACTAAAGAGATAATAATTGCTTGATAACAGGCCATTCCGAAATTTGTAACATCAGTACTAAATGTTTATGCCAGGCTTTTTCCTTGAGTCACTAAATGTTTCTGTATTTTATGTTTGTTCTCGATTAGGTGGGCGTTTTGGACATTACTGATCTTTTAATTGATTCATGTGATTCTGCTTAGCATTGCCCCATCCAGCAGCCCAAGCTGGTAATAATGGAATGACAGCAAAAGTCTCATCAAGTCTTTTTTGAAATACAGATGTCTTCAGGTAATCACTTTTAAGACTGATTTATGAGGTTGTGTTTCATTTCCTTCCAGTCCTTTTCCTTCACTTTTATTGTTGTTGTTTCCTGTGATCTGTGATCTTTTGTTGCATTTAAATCTCACTCGAGGATGAGCTGGAGTTTTTCAAACACTTCCGGTTTTATGGAGGCTGAAGTTAGTCTTAAGCGATAAAATATGTAATAAATGAAGTACCTTCTTTCTGTCCATGTTTTTCTTGATCCTGGAAAGGGGCATACTGAGCTGACTGTAGTGGGACGAGTGTGTTTACTGGGGATTTTCCAGGAGAAAACCAGTGGGGTTTGACTTTGCTTTGACTCAATGCAGCATTGAACAATCTTGATATGTGCACGATATCACAACTTACGTGAAGCAAGGTTTGACTCTGAATGTCAGATTTTGTCCTTCAAAGCGGTGACTGCTTGATCTGGCTCTGTTGAAGTGCGTGTTTTGTTTTCAGTGTGACGTGTGATGTAGAATACTTGCTCAGGAGGTTTCACATCTGTAACCTGGAGCAAGGTGCCTTTTTGACTCTGATAACTATAGAAGGCATGTGATTCTGAGAGATAAGTGCTGGTCTTGAATTTTTCCTTTTTTGTTTTTTTAAGAAAGACCTGGGAACTTTTTGTTAGCCTTGCCAACACCTGCAACTCTTTGCCATTTCCTTTGGTAGATATCCTGACTTTTGAAAGTGTGGAAAATGCGGTAAGTCAAATATTCTATTTTTTAATCCTAATGTACTTATGTTTTAGGATATATTTCAAACTTATCATAATGGTGGGGGTTTTATGGTCATTGTCGTATTGTCTGCTTTGTCGCTTGTAACTTTACTCGATATTTTAAAATCTTGGGAATGTAGTGATATTTTAGGACATTGTTTTATAAGGGAATTGGGAAATGAGATGTGAAATCTGTTGCTTTACATTTTAAAAGTCAACATATACTTTTTTTTCCCCCTGCTAAACTACCCTTCAATGGGCACTTACAGGACAATTAATTACGTGATAATTTCAAAGCAAAATACGAAATTTGTCTTGGAAATAGTTTCAAATTAGAGGGTTTTAATAAATATTTATAGCAGAATAGGGTAGTAATGTTGGTTATGTGATGAAAACATATGTTAGTAATTAAATATCACCCATCAGAAATACTGTTCTATCATGTCATTGTTCCCTAGAGAGATAACTAGATGAAAAACTATTTTAACAAAATAAACTCTGAACAGAGAGGATGCTTTTATGTGTGATACAGCATGCATTCTTCAAAAAGGCGCATCATTAAAAATGGTGCCAGACATTAGGAACATCTGTTGTGTGAAAAAGTAAATTTGGGAAAATTCACATAATAATGATCAATGTATAGGCTTTACATAGTGCTTTTCCTCACTTGTTCTCAAAATACTTTGAAAGGAGGGGAAGAACAACTACCCCTGTTAAACTGCATTTGCTAAAATCCGGCCACACCGGTTTTCATCTGGCATTTAGATTCGCCTTGCTCATGCCATGCCATTAATTTTCCGTGGGAGTCAATCTGTCCTGAGAAGTGAAATCCAACCAGGAAAGCACTGTCCTTCCATCTCGGGCAGCGTTCCTGCATTGAATTAGCAAGGAATGGCGAGCTGGCAGCCGTAGCATGTGGGGCCAGAGAGCTGCCATCGCTTGGGCAGCCAGCGGGGAAGCTGCCCCGGCTTGGTGTCCCCGTGTCCCCGTGTCCCTTGCACATCCCGGTGCCAGGCGCCAGGATGTGCCGCCTCTGTTCGGCTTTGACACCTCGCGGGGAGCGCTGGAGCTGGCGGAGCTGAGAACCACTTGTGAGCCCAGGAAGGGGGCACCTGCTCCCCTGGAGCTGGAATGACCCCCCAGTTCAGCCCTGGTGTGCCCTTAAGTAGCCACGGGGCTCCTCAGTGCTCCAGATGGAGTGGAGCGGGTGGCCAAGGCATGGGATATGCTGGATTGCAGCTAATGCTGCAATTTCAGCAATCCTGCTGGAGCACAGACAGCAGGCTGGAGTGTCAGGAAAATTAATCCCCAAACGCCAGAGGTGTGTGTCCAAAAAGGAGACAGAGGAGTCCTGTAGCTTTATTCATGAATAAAGGGAGAGGTCATGGGCATTTCCCATGGGGTCTCTCAGATTGACAGAGGACGCAGCCTCTTTTATCCGAATTCCCGACCGCAGGTTCCCTCTCTCTTTCCCCATTGGCTGAGGTACTCGAGAGGTACAGATTTCCTGGAACGCCTAATTAATATACATCCCTCCCTAATACAGACATCCCCAATATACATCACTCTTTTCTTCTTCTTCTGGTGTCTCTGTTCTTGTAGTTTATTAACACAGTTTCGGGTAAATCTAACTAGGGAAATTCCTATGGAAATCCTACCCATTGTTCCTTCTCTCTCTCAGTATCAAAGTTACCTTACCAGCAGACTCAGGTCTTGTCCTTACCAGCCATTTGTTTGTAAAGACACTCCCTTATTCCTTTCAGGAGGAAGAGGGCTGTCACAAAAGATGAACTTCCATTACACCCTTCTGGATGGGCCGATACAAAGATACTGCTTCTCTAAAAAAAATCAGCTCTCATCGCCTCAACCAATAATGAATTTTACAGCTAGAAAATGAGCCTGTTGCCCAAGGGAGTACACAATGTAGAGCCCTTGGCTTGCGGGGGCTGTGTTGTAGAAGAGAGAGCCACTGAACATTTTGTCAGACTGTTTTTCCTGCTGAAATCCTTTTCAGATGAGATGACAATTTCCTTTCTTCTGAGCTGTGTGGATGTAGGTCTCTTAAAAGAGCAGGTTAGAGAAACAGCTGTCAGGATCTTGCTGGTTGATCTTGCTTTTGGCCAAGCTGCTAGAGCTTTTGGCCTGCTTTCATCGTTTTTCCTATAGCTGTAGGTGACCCTAGTAACATATAGATGTATATTCATCTGTTCTCTTCAGCCTGCTGCATTTTTTCAGCAAAATCTTTGCTAGCTGAAAGAAGAAGTCCCTTTAAACTCAGCAACCTTTGAAATCTGTAGGTATAAAAAGACATTGTTTGGTGCACCCCCTCAAAGATTCCTTCTTAATCCTGATTGCGTGTACTCATCCCTTGGCTGAGCCTTCCTGGGCAGGGGAATTTGAGTTGGTTCCCGTTCCTTCATAAACGCACACAGGGCAATACAGCAGACTTTCTTTCCTCTTGGGCCATCTGATCAGTTCTGACACTTTCCACCTCCATTAAAGAATCCATGTGGTAGTTGAGAGCAACCATTAGTGCAAACAAACTCCTGAAACCCCTCAAAGTATTTGCTTTGCTCTGCCATTTAACTGTTTACAGAGCCCAGGACTTTGCTTCTGATAAAAGGGAACAGACTATTTTATTTTTTTTTTAATTGTAGAAGGCAATGTGTTGACTTTCATGAGGTTACCCCATTCAAGGAAAAATTTGACCAGAAAATGGTGCTTTGAGAGGGTACTGACAGTCAGTATTTTGGTATGACATTTGGTTTAATACAGAATTTTTGAAAATTGGGGAAGCAGCTCTGATGCTGGGCTATTGCTTGAACCATGTCCAACTCATTTCACTTACTGCTGATCCTTCCCAATTTTCCCTTCACAACTCTATGTGTCCAGGCCCATGCAAGGGATTGCTTAAACATCTATAAAAGTTCCTCGTTTTCTTCTTGTACTGAGTCCTGGAGTCTGTACTAGTTCTAATGAGGACATGGCATTTACAAGGACCTCTAGGTATTACTGTACCTATCCCCTGAATTTAAGGGAAAAAGAATGTAAAATTCCCAAAGCTTTACATCTCTGAATCAGGCTTTAATTTCTCTTTAGATGGAAAGTGTGGTTTCTGGGGAAAGTAGCTTGCTAGTTAGTAAGTCTGAAAAGATCTTAGCAGTTCCAGTAATTACTCATTTCATCAATCCATCTATATTTAAAGTGAGCTAAACTGAGTTCTTTCCTATAGTGTCTACTTCATATAATGCTGCTTTACATTTGGAGAGCCAAATAAGGAAACAGAGCATAATCTTACAGGAGTTTCGTTCCCTTTTAGTTTGTACAGCTCAGACTTGCTGTAATAAGAGCACTTCTTCCTATGAAACCTTTTTAACATATTCAGCCAAACAAACTATCTCCTAAAGAAAGTGGGAGTGGTTTTTTTTTTTTTGTGTGTGCGTGTGTGCTTTGCTTTAGCCTTGGCTCTTGAGGGCATTTCTACATTTGTCGATGTGCTAAATGAGCGATGCATTTTGGACAGCTTCTGTGCTCTGATTTGTTTTCTTGTGCTTTTCTCCCCCTGCCCCCCCCTTCCCCTTTTCATTTGTCTAGGGGGAAAAAAAGGCTCCTCCAGTGTTGTTTCCTGCAAAGACCATTCTTAAGAGCTCGTTGGACAGCGCAGGACTCTTGAAGTGATAGCTAATTGGTGAAAGAAAGGCCCTGATTGTCTTGAGTGAGCTGGAAAGTGCTGCATGTGCTGCTGAAAGGGACTACGGAGAAGGTGCCTGGTTTCGCTGAGCAGCTGCTGCTGGAGATGTTTGGAGATTACATCAGCATTGGAAAAAAGGGGGGAAAAAAAAACTGCTGAAAGGGACTACGGAGAAGGTGCCTGGTTTCGCTGAGCAGCTGCTGCTGGAGATGTTTGGAGATTACATCAGCATTGGAAAAAAGGGGGGAAAAAAAAAGTCCAACTTCACAGAGACGGAGTTTATGGAGGTTTTTTTCCCCTTCCAAAGGTCTTCTGACAATACTGTCATTGTCAATATAAGAGTTGTTAATTCTTTATGAATAGTGCATGGGGCCTCTTGACTAAATAGTACATTACATGTCCCAAATCTGTCAGCTGGACTCTTCTCTCACATGCTAGTGAGATCACTTTGATTGGAATGTTAGAGGAATTGCTGGGCTGGCCGTGCAGAACTGAATACTGCATTATATAATTAGATCTCCCAGAGTACTTTTTTTCACATTACCTCATTATTCTAGCTTAAATATGGAATCAGTCCTCTTGATGGTTTTGCTTGTTGTAATTATATTAATACGATTCATTTTGTGGTCCTGTCTTAGTGCTTATGTAGATTATAAACTGTCCCAAAGGTTTCCTGACACAAGAAAAGAGGACTAAGAGACTTCAAAAGCCTCGTTCAGATTTGAATTGACAATGGGGAGAGCTGGATAAGGTAAATGCAGCTCGTGCAGCTTTTACCTTTGGATCCGATGAGAGAGAAATGACCTGTTGAGACTGCAGCCGAGTGAAGATTCTTCAGAAAGCCTTGTGCTGACAGGGGGGAAGGAATGACAACTGATGGAGTCAAATGACTTCCTATCCAACTTGGGCATGAATTTGCTGTTGGGAACAGACTTGTGGACTTCTGCCAATTAAATTATGTAGACAAGCTGGAAGGAGCCTTCTTACTGGGCCATCCAAGAGTGCTCAGTGTCTGTGTGCTGCACCACGGGCTGGCGGGAGCGGGTTCTTACCTGGGTGGCTGATTTGTTACCAAATCCATGTCAGTCAGTCAGACCTGAAATTAACCGAGTGGTTTTAGCTGACCATAACCCGCCAAATATTCCCATTTGTTAGCAAGTGGTATATCCGAGCACCAGTACAAGGTGGATAGCACTGGAATAACCTGTTCCATGAAAACCAGATCTGTGTCTCAGACATTGTCTGATGGACTCCGGCTGTGCTTCAGCACCAGCAAGGGCTGGGGGGAAACATGAGTGAGTTTTGACAGAAAGTCCTGCAAAGGACCTTCATGTCTAGCCTTAAATAAGCACCCTACTAGGACACTGGAGGATTTGACTGCTTGCCCAAGGACAAAGTGACTTGGGATTTCTTTGTTAATTTACCTGGAAAAAGGAAGTACATTTTTCCAAGTGACCTGTCTGCTTTTAAATAGGTGTTATATTAAGCCAAACATCCTAAATCTTACTGCAACTCAGCGTGATACTGGCTTTTAAGAACTGAATTTTTCTAAGTAAAGATAGGAAAACTGTATTACCTTGCCTGAGAAATGCACTATCCTTGGCCCAGTCACTCTCAAAAAAAAAAAAAGTCCTTATTTTTTTTCGTTTGATTATTTTCTATCTATGTGAAACTGAAGGTTACTGCTTCATATACATATTTTTATATCTCTTGATAACTCACGTGATGATATCAGAGTTCAGCTAGGTAAAAGCCTACAGTATCTCATACAGAGTTTCTGGTCCCTTCATGACTCACACACTCCTACAGGCTTGTCATTAGTAACTGTTCATCAGCCCTTATCATTTTGTCTTTTAAAGCCTCCTAAAAATCAGACATGAGAGCTGGTATGTGCTTAGGCAGTGGAACAGGGAAAATGTCAGGTCAATTGATTTCAGCCTCAGATTTTATTTATGGGGGATGACCAATGTGCAAAACAGCCTGCAATGCTTGAATGGTGCATGTCATGGATTTGAAATCCTGCCAGATTACAATAAATTATAATTAATATTATCATTATCAATTATTATATTATAATATATTATAAATTATATAAATTATAATTTCTTATATAAATTATGTACATTAATGTACCTAACTCCTTGTCTGTTTCTGTGATTCTTGATTTTAATGATAATTCTGTCCCTTTTTTGTTTCCCCATCACCAGCAAACAACAAAGGGAAAGTGAGATGTTGTCTACTTGATGTGCAGACATACCTTTGATAACGAGTAACTGGAAAAATAGGCACAGTGATCCATTTTTCTTCTCTCAGTTACTCATGGCTATTCTCAGCTGTTGTGTGCAGAACAAAGCTTGTAGAGAAATTGACAGTGCCTTTAGGAAACAAGTCTTCTAATTCTTTATTTCAATCATATTGAAGTTGCATTTGACAGTGTCATATTTGTGTTATTAGTTTAAAAATGTGGATGCAATGAGAAGCAGTACAGGTGAAGTTGTGGGTTCCTGCCTTTAACATTTGGGGATGTTGGAGCTGACACTGGTACAGGATTCACAGCTTTGATTTATTTATCCTGCAGGGGAGCACTTGAAGTTTTCCGTGTATTGCTCTGTGTCCTATAAAAGTATAATTTGCTGGAACCTCAAGAAGTTTATTAGAACATCAGTGTTTTGAGGCATATTTAATTAATTTAATAATAACAATAAAAATTTTGACTGAAGAGTTCATTTAGATCTTGTTGTCTACAAAACTCCTTATGCTTTCAAAGCAGTTTTAATAGCAACTTGGTTAATTTCTGTGCATTCATGTAATTGGTATCCCATTCTGGAGGGTATGTGAAGCCATCCTGTTTATCCTGCATTACGAAATTAGGGCTACCACACTTGCAAGAGTGCAAAATATAAAGGAGATTGAGATCTTCCTCTTTATTCCTATAGGTCTTTACCCTCTCTCTTTTCACGGAGATAGTAAAAATCTAAGCCCTTTAAGTGTAGTATGATGTGGAAGTATCTGCCGGTATTTCCTGGTGTGATCCTATGGAGCACTGTGCTGGGATTTAGGTATTGAAAAGATATTTATGTCCTGTTGGTTTTTTTTGCATTTAAGGATGTATTTAAAAATAAACAAGTGCTTAATGTCAGATTTGAGCTGTAGGCAGTGTGAATGAAAATTGCAGGGTGGAGCCCCCTTTCAAGATGTGAAACAAAGGTATGTGTAAAAAAAAGAGAAAAATGAAAGTGAAATACTGCTATATTAAAATACTTACTAATGTAAAATTAATTTTGTTTTATATATATTGATTAAAATCTACTGTATATAAATATATTTTGTATGTATTTGTTAATTTATATCATTAACATGCTAAGCAGTGGCCAAAATCCCCATGTAAGCTACTTCACTCTTTGCTTGAAGACAGACTTGTGAAGAACCTCTAACATGGGTTTATATGTATATAATATTTATACATAGAAACCAAAAATAAAATGATGCATGGGTGCAGAGCTGGTCTGTGTTAGGACTGTGCTAATTTATGGTGACTGTTTGTGGTACCAATGGTACCAATAAAAGCAAATTTGCTGCCAAAACAAATAACCATTTTCAAGCTCCAGAACTAATACTTCTTTTTTTCTTTTTCTTTTCCTTTTATTTATTTTTTCTTTTTTAACTACAGCTAAAAAATCTTTCTGAGCTCTAAAAACTGAATTGATTGTAAATATCCTGTTCATCTGCAGATGCAATTCCCATCCCACATCGTATAATGTGCAAAAATTGGCATTTTACAGACTGCATTATGGTACGGAGAACTAATTACAGAAAAGCTCACGGTCATCTGAGCATGTAATTATATTTATTGATTAAAATAATGCCGTGATTTCATTTTGCAGTGCCACTACACTGGTACCCACTCGAACAATTCCTGTCAAACTGCGTAAACCAAAGCGCTGGAGGACTTCCTTGAATGGATGTGGCGATGCGACAGGTGGCTAATTGCTTTAGGTAGGTCCATTACAGCCAGATTTGGGGAGGGGAAGCTGAAGACACGAGCCGGGCTGGGACTGACTGTCCAGACGGGATCTGGACAGCTGGGCCGCCGTCACGACGGTTTGCCATGACCTGCCACCGCAGAAACCGCGGCTCGGGGGAAAATCTCCAAACCTGGGCTCCTGGTCCGTGTCACAGCCCTGGGGAACCGAAAGGTGTCGTTAGGGTCTCCCCGTCAGGATTCACGTAGGCATCGAATTGTTGGACAATTGTTAAAAACTAGGTCCAGTCTCCTGCTAAGTGTAAAGGTTTTTAATAGGGAATAACAATAAGGGACAAAGGATAGAGCAAAAGGATTACAGTGTCCAGGGAATGCTGGGCACCCCTTGGCACCGAGCCAAGAGCGCACCAGCCCTGGTGAGACACTCTCTTTATAGACATTTTTTATTGCATCAGCCTGTTACATAGTCATAGGTCAATATGTATATTCATACTTATTCTAAAAAACACATGGCCTTTTAGGGATGTGAGGAATTCCTCCCTATGTTGATTCTTGGAAGATTTGTGGATGGGATGTCTGGTAACAGGAGTCTGTCTTATCGTGGTTATCTGAGATTGCCTGAGAAGTTCTCACTTCTGTGTTTAATTGAGGTTGTCCTTGGGGCTGGAGTTTTGGCTTCCTTGGGCTGGAGTCATCACATCTGTGCTTATCTAGTTAAGCTTATAATTTGTCAGTTGCATTTCAACATATCTTTGGTTAGTTATTCTTCAGCTATCTCTAAGGTAGAACAAAAGAAAAAAAACATTTAATAATGGTTACATTTCTACAACATAAGGGTTAATATTATACACATAGCATTCATTATTTGCGAAAAACCAACACTATAATATGTATTTATAACACAATGAAATAGCAGAAGTCCTGTCTTGGTTAGCTAACAGAGACACGGAGTTACTCCAGAAACGTGGTTCACTTGTGCTTGATTGTCACCAAAGTGGGTGACCTGATAGGGTGGCCTTTTCCCTGCAGGCCGGGCTTGTAACAACATCTGTTGCTGAGGCTGCCAGCCCCTTCCAGTCCTAAAGGCCTATTTTCAGCTCTTCACAGCTTCCTCAAAGTAGCTGTTCAAATTAAATGTTTCCATCTTTCAGTTGGTGTCTGCCTCCATCTGAACTCTCTTCAGAAGGTTTCAGCCAGAACAGTTCAATGTTTTCCAAGAACAAGACTAGAGAAAAATCCATTGTTTTACCCATGCTACAAAAATTTTGGCAATGTTTTTTTTTCTGAAAAGATGTAGTTGTCCCACTCTGGGAGATAATTTTTACTTAGCCCTGTCAGGGATATGTAACTCTTGTTCACATCAAGAAAATTATGTAGCTATCTGCCACAAATTCAAGGGGGACAAGACCAGATATGAAGCGGGGCCATGAGGATAAGGAAACTGATGGAAAAAAGAGAAATTATAGTGAGGTTTTAGCTAAAGAGGGTAAGTGGGCCCTGCATATTTGATGAAAGGCAAGCTGGACTGCACCATGTAGGAGAACTGGCCTGGGCGTGAGAGTGGAGACACACTAAATGAAATTAGGACAGTTTGGACTATCAGCAGACAGGACAAAAGAGGAGTCAGAGATATATGACCTGAAAACTCCTGTGATTCCATGACAAGACTGAAATCAGGATGCTAAAGCTTATTGAGCAAAGTGCTTTGACTTAGAATAAGGAAGTCGAGGGAACTGTCAAAGGGATAAGAACTGGATAAAATGTTTGCTGGATCACTATCCCTTTAAAATATTGATATAAATCCTGGAGCCTAAGTTTTATAATTTTTTTGGCTATCAGCAAATTTCTGTTTTTGCTGGTGAAGCATTTGTATGCTGAGCATATACAGGGCCATATTAATAAGACGCAATGAAGCTGAGCACTGACTTTAAAGAAGTAATAGAATTAAAGATTTATATGCAATTTTTTCTGTGTTCCCTGAGTATCATGACAGGTTCTTTTGGTAATTTGTTGCACCAGATGAAATGCTCTGGGACTGAAGCTTGCAGGAGCAATGCTTTGAATATCCCAGAAACAGAGCGATAAACTATGAAATACAGAGAGAGCTCTAGGAAGACAAAACTTTTGAGTGCAGTGATGAGGAAATTAATTCTGTCTTTGTCTGTCACTGAGTTCTAAGTGAAAACAACTAAGAGATATTTATTCTTTGCTTTGTGGCTGTTTATCTGAAGATCCTGAGTCTAATTTGCTTATTTGCTAATTTGCTATTTGCCTTTGCCAAGCACCATAAACTGCAGATCGTCAGTTTAACAAATAAAGTAGAACCAATTTAACAAACTGGTACACTGAGACATCAAATTCTGAGAATCTGAAGTAAGATGTGCAAAATAAGTAGATTCAAAAGGGCGAATTCTTCTGTAGTTTGTTTTTTTAATTGCAAAATGAGATAATACAAATATGGCAAAAATGTTAATCAACATCTGCAAAACACACACACACACACACACACACAAATTATGGAAGAAAATTAGGAGGAAATGAATTATTCTTGCACAGAGGACCAAGTGCTGATAATGAAGAAAATGAGAATTTATTAAGCAAGCACTGTCCATCCTGTCCAGCAAACGGGGCAGGAATATCTTGGAAAAATAATCTACTTGGCAAATGAGTGTAAAAAAATAGAGGGAAAGTAACTTCACCTCCCCGTATGTATGTGAAGAAATCAAGAGTTGTTTCTCTCTAAGGTGCTGGTGAGTGCCAGGTATGTGTAGTCCCACTTGTTTCTGGACCCTGTTCACAGGTGACTGTCCCATAGATGTGGAACTTCCAGCACTGAGGTGTGAGTGCTCTGAGTATGTGAAGAAGTTAAAAAAAAAGAATTCTTCAGAGTGGAGATATCCGCAGCATTTAAGCATGTATGGGAGACTTTTAGTTTTGCATGTCAGCCTTAGATCCCCAGATTGCATATCAGTGGTACATCTAAATACTTTTTTTTGGGAAAGACCCAGGTAAGTTTGGAACCTGGGTCCTGTATTTAAGGGAATACGAACCTAGGTGTGTCCTGTGTGGGTGTAGACCCATTTCCTGACTGCCTCCCCTCTGAGAATTAGCAGCCTTAGACCTTTTCATCCGAGTTTCTAACTGATACTTATGAGGTGGAGAGTGTCTACTTTGTTCTTTCAAGAACATCTTTTTCTTTGCCACTAGGATATAAAAAACCCTCCAAATAATTATTGCTCTTTTCTGGGAATTATTACCAAATCATAAAATCCAAAATTAGTTGTTTCTCCTCCCTAGTCATTGTATGATGACAAATTCATGGAAGATTCATCAAGGGCTATTAAATGCAGGAAATCCTTGTGCTACAGAGTTCTGAGAGCTGAAGAGGATATTAAAGAAGCATCACTAAATGCTTGTCCTATTCTTAGTCTCTTTGTAGGCATCCCCTGTCATTATGATGGGAAAGGGTGCAGAGTTAGCTCATTCTGCAGGATTCTTTTTTGCTGGTCCAGGACCCAGTATTTCTCTTTGCATTTGAAAAGTAAGAGTCTGTCCATGATGTTATTTAGAATAGACCACTGGGACAAATGTTTTCAGAGATTTGGAAGAACTGACTTCAGCTGGCTGTGTCCTGGACAAAGCAGTGCTGTGCTAAAAGGATGGCGAGGAGAGAGAACTGCAGACATGACTTCAACGTTTTCTACACTGCTCCCAGAGCAGGTACTTGCAGGAGCATCCCTGGTGCTGAGATATCTGGGTTTACGTCTCACTCCCTCTTTCCTCAGATGTGCTTTCCTTGGCGGGTAACTCAGACCGAGCGCGGTGACTTCCAGGTTTTCAGTCCCTGCAAAATGTCTCCCACCATGCCTGCATTTAAAAGGGCACAGGATCCAGCCAGCTAATTTGTTCCTCGGTAGTTAAACTCCTTTATATGAGCTCCAGACCCCGCAGTAGATTTAAGACACTATTTAAAGGGTATGGGAGCAGTGTTGTGTAGGGGGATGTATCCGTATCTGTCTTAGAGTGATAATGTAATTGGAGGTTGTCCTTTGTGTAACCCTGTTAACATTTTAGACTATTCTGGGAAACCCCATGGCCCAAGTACTATGGAATGTAGCTAGGAAAAATAGTGTTTTCTCAAATATTTCAGATGTGGAATATTTATTTTGTAGCCAGAGAAACTTGTTACCATGCAGCTGACCGTGAGTAGGATCGGCTGCCAACTTGAAAAAAAAGGAAAAAAATCTACTTACCTCTCCTCAGGCTGCATGTGAGAATTTATAATGCAACGAGGAGAAATTTATTACAAAATATCCATTTGACAGGATTCATCCTTAGTGGTCTCAGGTCAGCCAGGTCTTTTCCCTCCACCTGCCTGAGTCATATAATTGAAAGAAGAAGCCACTAGTGAAGGTATTGAAGCAGGAAATCCAGTTGCTTTCAAACCCATCCCATTTTGAAGACTGTTTTATCAGAGCCCTGGATAATGGAGTTTGATCATTCATTCTTTGCTGGTCTGAAACCACTCAAGGGCACAACTTGAAATTCTGCTCCGATTATTTGCTTGAGCAGGCTTCCAGAGGCTCAGGTGTTGTTTATTTTAGAATTCAGCTTCCCAAGCTCTTTTTTCAGAGGAGCTAAAGATGCTCAACTTGCACATAGTGGATTAAGTTCAAAATGGGACCTAAATTGAAGGAAACTTGAAGGAAACTTGGAGCAATGTGGTGTTTCACACAAGCAAAGCACGAATCTGTTGAATGGGGTGTCTGATTGGGGGGGAGATGTTGGTAAACAAAGCTGCCCATTTTACTGTGTGCATCTGGAGCAAACAGCCATTCTGGATTAGCCCTGATGTCATAGAGATTCATTCCCTGCAGTGGGAATAGCTGTGATCAATGCTTCCACCTCTGCTGCTGTACTGAGGCCTTTAGCAGCCATAATAATGGGGAGAAGTTGCTCATTACCTGCATTTTGAAATATAAATGGCCTGTTTGGCCAGAAATAGGCACAATAGAAAATGCCACCTAGCTGGGTAAAGATGAAGAGGGGAACGTTAATGCTGCTTGATACAAAAATCAGGTTTGTAGCTAAATTTTATGGAGAAGTGGGTCACAAAACTCTAAGAAGAGCTGTGAATTTGGAGGGTTTTGGAGCAGTCTCCAAAATTCCTTTTCATGGAATATCTAAGCACTGTTTCTCAAAGAACTAACCTTTTTGGGGTTTCCCACAGACACCCAGGAAGCCCTTGTTTATCTGTTTATCCGGCGTGCCTTCGTTTGTCCGTCCTTCGTTTGTGGGTAGTGCACTTCCACGCTTCACTGCCTGCTTCGGAGATGCTGCCTGGGTTTCTCCTAGGAGAGGTCAGATGTCAAATTCTTTCTGTTTCTGAGCACAATAGGTGTAGTTGCAGTGTTTTAGGATTTTCCTTTCTCTCTCATGGAGAATACAGATAAACTGTACTTTCTTAACCTCTGTGTTTTGTGTTAGAGGTGTACAAGCCATAACCAATAGGTCTTTGGGGGTGGATTGTCTTTGGCCAATAGACAATTGTTTATTACTGTGTATAAAAAGAACTTCTTGTCAATAAAACCTTCTTCTTCGCCATCTTGAAGCCTGTCTGCCTGACCTCTCTACCTGCTTCCATAAATCCCACGAACAGCAGAAAAGCAAACCATACAATAGGAGCTTGCTCATGAAGCTGCTGCTCAGCCTCCTGAAGCCTCCTCTCCAACTTTGGCCCTTCTTCCCATTTTGCCCCCCTCCTTCAGAATGATGCCCATGCCAGTTGACCTCATTTAGCAGTCAAGGCCCCCCATGGTGACATCACCTGTTCTGCAGCTTGGCCTTCAGCAGCTGGTGGAGGTTGTGTGCACACAGAGTGCCTTGGTCAGCTTCAGGGACTGCAGGTGATTTTAAACTTGCAGTGTTGTGGCGGGCATTTTCATGGCTCCCAGTAATTCATTGGGAAGTTCAAGTGGTGGATTACTTAAAAAAAAAAAAAAACAAACCAAAAAACCCCAACCAACAAAAAAAAAAACCCCAAAACAAACAAAAACAACAACAACAAAAAAAAACAAACAAAAAAAACCCCAAACCAAAACAAAACAAAAACCCGAACCCCCCAAAACAAACAAACAAACACCGCCCCCCCAAAAAAAAACAAAACAAAAAACAACAACAGAAAAAAAGGCTATTTCAAATTTATTTCAATCATGCAAGAATGATTATTCTTCAGTAAAACAGGAAAAGATTTACTGGACATGAAGATGAAGATGCTTACATTTCTGGTGTGCTTGGGGGAATTAGTCTCCCCCAAATTTTGTTCTTCTCTAGCTAAGGGGATGTGTAACTTCTGTGTTGATTGGTTTGAGATTTTCATTTACATAGTTACATTTTGGAAAAAAATTGAGGTTTCAGGCTGAATTCCAAAAATGTAGAGTTATTCAAAGTATAGTTCTCTACTTTAAAACCAGATAAATTTACTTTTGGTGCAAAATTGTGCATGATTATCAGCGATGAGTTCAGTTTCTCTCATCTAAGTGTTAGTGTAATATTATTAACAAGAAAATAAGTTCTACAGATAATGGCACTGAAATGTATAACCTTTTGATATAATTGTGTGCAGAAATGGATGAGTTCTGAACAGTCTGTGTCTCTATCAGTGTCTCTAGATCAAAGAATTAAATTTGTGAGGTAAATGAATTTTTTTTTCTCTTAAATATAAACATTTTTTCAGTGGATCTGGGGTCCTGGTTCTTTCCAAGCTCTCCCTGAGCCCATTACCTGGGAATTGTATCTCCCAGAGATTCCTCACTGGCCAGGATCAATGCTGCTGCTATTGTGTGAAAAAAGAGAAACCTCTCCTGGATGTATTTGTTTCCTTGTCTTTAGATCACACTGATTTCATTTGTAGGAAAGCTGGAAATCCTGACAGTCCTTATGCAACTCATAGCTCATTGCATTCTGTAGGTGAGCAAAATCACTGAAAAGTGTGGTCTCCTGAATTGTCTGTTACTTACACCAGTGGAAATAATTTTTTTTTTGTTTGTTGGTTTTGTTTTGTAGTACAGGGGATATAATTTCCCAGATTAAATCAAGTGTTGACGCACCTATGGTTTGTACTAAGTATCAGAATTTTAGCTTAGCCATTTAGCACCTTGACCACAATAGTGTGGATATATGCCAAATTGTACATGGCATCTAATAATTCAGGAACCTCTTTTCTCCATTTGCATAGAATTTAAAATGAAGTGAATGCCAAAGAACGTGACATCAATTTTTTATTTGGATGGCACAGCATTTCACTCTGTTTCCTGCAAACATTTTTTTTTAAAATCACCAAAAGCAGCAGAAATCTTAAAAATAATCTGCAGGTTGTGGCTGAGTAAAGCCTGGAAATACTGTTATGTCATTAGTTGGCATCGCAGAGCAGTGTGAGGAGGGCGCAGAGGCAATAGGATCTGATTTTGCTGTCCACTCATAACAGCTGATGAAAGGATAACCCAATGCAGTGCTTTGCCCAAATCCATAGTCAGAAACATGGTTGCACTTGTTTTTACACAAATAATTTTGAATAACAGACAAAATAGATTTTTGTAAGACCGGGAACTACGCATTCCCTCTTTGGATCCCCACAGCTCTGCAAACAGCACCATCTGAGGCTTTCCCAGCTCTGACACCAGCATGGTGGCTGTGGTCCATTGTGCATTATTTTGTCTGGAAACCCCGCGGGCTTTGTGCTCTCCCTACACGCCGTGGCTGCTCAGGTCCTTTTCGGTCACCCCGGCCCTGGCTCCTGCTGTGCTGTTGGACTTTGCTCTGGATTTGCCCCACGGAATCACTCTCTGAGCGGGGCAGTCCTGTGTTCCTGTGCTCCAAAGGGTGCAAAGCTGTCAGCCTGGTCAAAACATCCCGACAATGCTGAAACGGCACCAGCTCAGAGCCGCTGACCGCTGATGGGCAGCAGAACAGCTCTGAAGGTGCTCCGCTCTCCCCTGGGGTTGGACCTGGAGGAGCCTGGCAGTGTGTGCTTGACCCGGCTCCACTCTGGGATAATTCTGTGTGCTTTGAATGCTGCCCAGGGCCTGGCTCAGGACAGTGTGTGCTGGCCGTGTCAAGGCTCAAGTTTTCTGAGTTCTTGTATGTGCTGTGTGCACATTGCTCGTGACTGGGGCTGCACTGGATATATGGATAAGCCAGTGCTGGTAAATAGAAAAAATAGAAGTGAGTCAATTAGCAGAAATGTCTCCTCGTGCTTCACATGGTTTGCAGTTAAACTTTATTTATTAACGATAAAATGCATAGATGCACCTAATGCGAAACCAGTATTAAATCATCTGTCTGCTGAAATGCAGCTGCTGCTTTTTCCAGGATCGGAAAATACTGAAGTATTTTTATTTTCCACAAAAGATAGCATTTGAAGGTGGTGCTAAGTCATTGCCAGATACTTTTAGTTACTTTTTTGGTCTCAATTTTACTTTTTCTGCCTGTCTTTTGAAAAAGGGGGCTGTGCAGCTTTCAGTCACCTATTCAGAGCAAAGTGTAATATTCCAAGGCTCTACTTTCCCAAGGTTTCCTGAAGGAGTCTCTGTTTATCATTCAGCCTGCAGTGCCTGTATTGGGTTACACCAGGAATGTGGAAAGCTATATGGGAAAATCTGTCAAGCTGTGAAAAGATCTCAGGCTTTGAAATTTTATGGAGCATGCTTGCTAATGCACATTCCATATTTCAGGGTGTCTGGCTCCCCTCGCCTCAGGTAAGGATGTGACGTGGAATACACGGTCATGTTTTGTTACAAGCATTACTGAGCTGATAAACAAGGCCACGGAGCTGGGGAAGTACCAGAGAGGAAATTCTATTAAGGAATAAATTCCAGTGACACCTACTAGTGTTGGTACAGCTAAAGGTCAGTCCCCATTTACAAAACACGATCTTCAGTACAGCAAGGAACGCTGGCGTAACTCCTTTTCCACCGCAGCATTCCAGTAAAATCCCAGTTTAGGACTGGGGCCCGCGTTTTTCCTATATACAAATACTTGAGAGACTCATCTACGGGTTAGAACTTTATCTGCTGTAAATCAAGTTCATGCTCAGAAGAGGGTTTGCTTTCAGATATTTCAGCAGGATCTAAATTTGCAAGTGGCCAAGTGCAGCAAATGGGACCTGGATCAAATGCCCTGAGTTATGCATGTAGTAAGTACAGTGTAAATTTTGTGTTCTTCGTAAAACAAAACAAAAAAATTCTTTAGCCTTTGCTCACACAGGATACTATTTGAAGTTTCAAGAGTCTAAAACTGGATTGTGTTGAAGAGACTTTTTCCCTTTATTTTTAACTTCAGTTTGCCTTGTAGGGTTACTTGTGTACCTTGGTAAGATAGAAATAAGACAAAATCTTCGGAAATGGAAGTACCTTCCAAATTAAAAAGCTGCAATGAAAAACATAGAAACACTTCCCTCTTTTTCCCCTTTCTGCTGAATGTACTCACCAAGGGAACCAACCTTCCTGACTACCTCTTTTAAAGGCGGGATATTAACAGCAAATCTGTGGGGGTGTGGTTAACAGATTGGATTTTCTATGTGCATGAGCTTAGAGAAAGTGAGGCATAAATTCCAAAACTCCAGGAGTTTGGCTACATGGCCAGGTCTGATATTGGCTTCATAAAGAAGGGTTCAGGTTTAAAGAGGCAACGTGGAGTCAAAGTCAGTCTCCCAGGTAGGTGAATCCAAAGCCACCTGAGTATTCCATCCATCAAAACAAAGATGGCAAACCTTGCTTAGAAGGCAGCAGGCACTGCATTCACATCCCATCAGTCCTGTGGGCTCAGGCAGAGACTCTATGTAATAAATATTCGTCCATACACGGTCTGGGGCAGCCCCTGCTCCCTTGGGAAGACCATCCTTTAGAAGATGTGGCCTGGGATAAACTTCAGGCCCTACTGAGGGTTAGGAGTCCATGATGCACCTGGATAATTATTGCCCGGAGTGAATCCCTACCCACCCCTAACCTTCTGCATTTGGATTCACGAATGCACCAAAGGTGATGGATTATGGACACCTTCCCCTAACATTTGTGGTGTTTCGTCAGGCTTACGTCCAGACCTTAGCAACATTCAGACCTCGCGCTTTTTGTTTAAAATATGAAGCAAATCCATTGTGAAACTGATCTATTTCCAAAAAATTTTGTCACCAGGCAATTAAAATATCGTGTGCTATAAACATCTCTAAGATGCTATGGATGGGAAAGTTGCCAGTTTCATGAGTCACATTGCTTTCAAAAGTACAATGAATGTACAGTTCTCTGAATGGTCTGGAAAGAGAAGTCATTTTCCAGCTCTTAAAAATCTTTTTTTAGCTTTTTTCAGTGCTCTGAAGTCGAATTATGATGATTTTAAAGACAGAACTGTTAAGTGCCAATGATTTGTCAGTACTGGCACACTTAAATTCATAACATGGTTGGGCCCACACTTAATATCTTAATTGTGCATGTGAAATTCTTTTAAAGTGAAGCTAGCCAGAAAGTGCATGCTTCTTATATTATTAAAAACAAAAATAACTTTTTTATATTTTAGGAAATAAACCTTCAAATTACTTACACCTTTTAATTTCAATGTTGCTGTTTCTGGCTAAGAAACATGACTGTTTAGACTAGGAATTTAAAGAGGAGTCTGTAAGGTTTGACTCTTCTGCCATGATTAGGCATCAGACTATTTTCCTGGACTTTGAAAATTGCATCTCTTATGGCTTGATCAAATTGACTTCAATTTATAAAAAGTGAAACAACATCTCTTGGAATAATTTATTAGCTTTAACATGAAGAGCTGTGAACCTGATGGCTTAGAAGTGTAGTTGGAGTTCTGAATGTGATGTGGTTAACCAAGTTTGCTAGGGGAAAGATCATGGGCTAATTAATTGTAATCTTCGTGTGGTCAGGAAGATCTTCAGTGTTATGTACTAAAAAAAAAACCCCAAAAAAACTAAAAAGACTCTACAGCCTGTAATTGCTATCTGAAAAGAAGAAAAAACAATGTAACAACCATAATGACCAGTCCCAAAGCAATAAAAGTTACTTTCGACTATTGTTGTTCTTTAGGAGCAAGAATTCCAATGGGAATACCCCAGAGGAGTGCTAACAATTGGAAAATTTTACCTAACAATTAAGAAGCCCATCTTGAGTAACAGAATTGTTTAGGAAGTCCAGCAGGCCGTGGAAGCTGTAGGTTGGTGCTCTAAAGACACGCGGTGGGTTGTGTGCTCATGCCCAGCGGGCTCCAAGGAGTCTGCCTCAGCCCAGGAGAGAGGAAGAGTTTCTTTCTTCTTCTGCACCGATGTACAAACAGAGGAACAGACATTCAGGCTGAGTTTCCAGCCCTGACTCAATGTGGTGGTTTTACTTGGCCCAGTTTTTGCTAGTGGGTAGGGAGGGGCACAAAGATGGCTCCTGTGTGTCCTGTGCGAAGGTTCTGGACGTTTTTCACCCTGTCCAGCAGAGCCACTCTCTGGTGTTAACTAGCCAGGTGGCCTTTGCTAAATGCTGCTCCCAATTTTTGAAAGACCCCCCACCCAATGCCTGTTTAACAATTAACATTAACATTAACATTTACAATGTTAATGGTTTTTAACAATTTGCCATCACACTCAAGCGCAGGCAGAAACTTGGTTGATGGGGCTGTTTTGGGGCGTTAGATGCAGAAGGGAGGAGGAGACACCGTGAAAAGATCCAGCAATGGGCATCCCTTCTCCCAGCCCTCGGTCCATACGGGCGTGCGGCGTGACCGACTTCCAACGTGAATTTGGAAAGTCTCCTCAGTAAAACGTATGTATGTTAAACGAGAGTGTTTTCAGACACAGGAAGGACAGCTGCTGAGTTTTTGAAGAGGAGGATCTTCTGCAGTGATGTCTTTTTGAATACAAAGCCTCTGTCTCCTTTACCTTACCCAACCTCTCGTTTTCCTCTGCTTTGGCAGGGAGAAAGGACCCTCAGTGAGGTTGTATTTAATGCCATTGCTCCTGGTACTGCATTGCACTTCAGGAATGATGTCAGGAGAAATGGGTAAACTGAGAATCACTTAGGTATGGCTGCATGCTGAGGGTTATTATTGCATATTGATTTGCAGTATTTTTGGAAAATTCACTCTCAAATCTTTGTTGGAAATTGTATATGGGGAAAAAAAAAGCAGTTATTTCTTCTTTTCAGATGCTTAGTAATTTAGTATATAAATATGACCAAAGCAAGGAGCATGAGATTTCACTGCAAGTGCTGAGGGAGTAATAGATGGGAATTAGCAAAAGAATAGGAGGAATGAATGGGGATATGCACTGAGAGTTTATTCTCTTTGAAAGATGATCTCTTCCTGAGTTACTGAATAGCTAATGGCTGATACAAATGGATGCAGATAGGATGGATTGCCTCAAGATTGATGGCTGACTGTTGTTGGTCTACGTTTTTAATCCAGGCTTCTGCTGGAATGCAAAGTTCCTAGCTCAAGATCAATTATACAAGGACATCAAGAAGAAAAAGACAGTCACGGTATTTGTCTGCTTCTCAAACTATCCAAGATGTGAAACTGGTTTTGCTTGCAGTGACATGCCTGTTAATGCAATGTAATACTTTCTTATTACAACCCTTTGCTTGCAGTTAAAAGTAAGGAAAAAAATTGTTTGTGAAACACAGCACATTCCTCGCACTTTGAGGTGCCTCGTGATGATGCTGTCTGCAAAGGTAAATCCTGGCCCCTTGGGAGGTCACAGTGACAAAGCTTAACGTGCCCGAGTCACTTGGGGTGGGCAGCACGTCAGGAGCTGTGCTCTGCATCTGAATTAATTCCATCACACTGCAGAAATAGCAGGCTCCACCAGGGCACAAGGAAATTACACAGCAAGCAGAGATGGGACTGGATCAGTCGTTGGCTGCGAAGGAGGCACTTGCACTGAGTTGGTCTGAAGCATATGCCTGGTCTTCCCTGGCATTAATGAAACAGGGAATGGAGCTGGGTGAGAAATCGAAACCTTCCAGTGTGACTCCAAACCACAGCCAGATAATGACCATGAAGTCTCAAGCGTAAGTAGTTCCTTACAATAACATCTGTGAAAGTTCCTTTGATTTTCCATTAGCTAAATACCGACATGGAGGTATACACGTAAGGAAGGCTGGGAAAAAGATAAAGCTATAACATTTTATGGAGAATTTCAAAAAATGGCAACTCCAAAAGTATGTGGGCTGTTATTTTTATCTGTTTTTAGGTTCTGATAATTCCTCTAATATAAAGAGGATGAAAATGAGATAAATGCTCTACGCACAATTGCATGCATCAAATTTTGAAAATGTTTGCTCATTTGTCTTGTGTAAAGAAGAAAACACCTCGGTCAAGGGTGACACAGAAGTCTGCAGATGATGCCAGTAATATTGTTTAAGATGAATAATCAGCAACGGATACAAGTAAGATTAAATTTCCATACAAAGGAAGGATAATAATTTAATAATTTCCTGCCAGTTGTGAAAGTCAATAAATAATTGAATTAGAAAAGAGAACTAGAATTACTGACCACATAATTACTGGGTCAGTTTTAGTTGAAATGCAGGACAGTGCTACAATGCTGGTTATTAATTTTAAATGAAAGCTTCCATCCAAATACCCAGAGCTGTGACTTCCTGCACCTCCTCAGACAACCAGCTATAGTCAAAATTCCATATAAGTGGAGAACTGAATTTTTTAAAAGTGAAAGTAGAAGAATTTTTAAAATTTATGTTACTTATTTGTGGCTACTGAACAATTCTCTAATGCAGCAGACAGTGTTCATGCTTCTTCTGGTTTTCTACTCCCCATGATGCCCAAATAAGCCACCAGAATAATCTCCTGTGAAACACATGGCCATTGGACTTGGTGGTGATGTGCATAAAAGACACAACCTGCTTCCTCTGCTCTGTCTGCCCCACAGAGGTTTCTGAACTCGTGAGTTTGAGCTACAAGACAGGACATCCTGTGTGATTTTAGCAAGTCCATATGGTTCTCCGGTGCTTCTCCCAAGGTGAGGATTAGAGAACATCAAATGCTGCTTGACCGAGAGAGGAAATCTTGTGTAATGCTTTTGTTCTGCTAACATCTATGTAAAGAGCTGCCTGGGAGTTTTGGAATGGAATCTGTCATCGCTGTAATCCTGGTCTGGAAAATTGTGATGGAGACAGCGCAGGCAGTGATGTCATTGGCTGTCTGACACAGTCATTGCCCTCAGCAAATTCATCTCCTCCCCAAACTTTCCTTTGTCTCTGACATTTGAATACCCAATTGGCAAAGCTTATTGGTGGGACTATTTTTTTCTTTCACAGCTGTGTTAAAATTCAAAACACAGATATGTGAGAAAAAGGCTAGTACAGAGGAGGGTCTGTTCAATGCTCTCTGCAGACTTCAGAGGAATTTTTGTGCACTCTGCCTTCAGTGTCATATGGTGGAAATTCTTCTTTGGTCCATACAGTGCAATAAACAAACCTCCTGTGTATTAGCTTTAGATTTTAATACTTCTGCTCACAGTCTATGGAGAGTGGTAGAACGATAAGAAGGAAGCAATTTGCTTTGTAAGAGTTCTGGCCTGCCCCTCGTTGTCACATACACCTATTTGTTAAAGACCTGTGTGACATCATGCAAAAATGCTATTTGTAAACTGTGCGCTAGCAATTGTGTTGGACAATCACATTGGACAATCATGGTTATTTTCCTTTCACACCTTTATAAAGGAAGGGAGAAGAGAGCCTGTGTGTAACTTTGTTTTAGTGGTGGATTGCTCTTTTTCCTGGGTAAGATACCTGTTCGTAAGGTAGTGTTGCGGGCTGTGCTTTATGAATTGTACATTTGTATTTGGACATCTTTAGATATGCACCGAGCCACTGCTTTACAGATTATAACTTTACGCATGACAGAATGCCTTGTTTTTAGAGAAGATAATCACAGGATGCTGTGATTTTGGTTATGGCTCTGAGTGCACAGCATCATTGATACTTAGCCCATGGAGATCAGTCTTAAATGTATCCCCTCAATAATTTCTGCTTGCATGTTATACAGGTAAACAGCCTTCAAAACGCTGGGAGTTGCTACAGCTTCACGCCAAACCAGGCAGCTGCAGGTGTTTCCCAGCTCTCACAGCAGTGCATGTTCCCTGGCTCCATCACAGCTCCGTGCCAGGATGAAGCCTGTGCCTCTCCATCCACATCTTTCCCTGTTGCCACCCCACCTTCCATGAATGGGAGAGCTGGATGGGAGTGGAGGACTGATGTGTTGAAGCTGTGTCCCTGACCTGGGCAGCAGGAACCCTTCCACTCATCCTTCCAAGGTACTTATTTGACTGATGAGTTGGATTTTTTGCATTTTGGACTTTATTTTATAAATGTCACTGAAAGATACCCCTTCCTTTTGTTTTCCAACCTGATCCTTCTGTTGCTGGAATTATGTATCTTTGATTAGACCATGGAGTGATAGTAGAGGTGTGAGGGAGAGAAGCGGGAGTGAAATGTGACCCATTTGTACCAAGGGCCTTCCTTTTTTCCACTGGAACAAGTACAAATAAATGGTCAAATTTCTCTGTTCAGTGGCTGAAATCGTGTGGCTCCTGTGTACAATGGGTTCATTACCTGTGTTCAGAACCCATAAAGGGTGTGTCTGCTGCTTTGTTTTAGAGAAAAACGAGCTGGATGGATTGTTTGGATCCATCAGAGCTCCAGTGCAGAAGGAGATGGACAAACATTATCCTCATCACTGCCAGCACCACCACCTGAGTGGGAAAAATGCCCACCAGCATCTGAGATACAGATATGAGGAGTTGGGACCATTGTTACTACCCAGTGGGTCTGACCAAGGGAAGGAAGTTTGTCTGCTCCTGAGAGGTCTGTAGGTCAGTCCCAGAGCCTTTTTTTGCTGGGAACTAGGGAAGCTTGGCTTCAACGCAGGCAGCTTCCCAAATCGTGAATTTGAAGGGCAGCTCGGCTTTGGAATGAAGGTGCAGGAAACTTTGGGGACCTGTGGATGAAAAATGCTGCGTCAGTGTCTCCTATGAGACAAATCTTGGTTACGTACTCAGACCAGAAATACCACATCATACGTGGGCACTCTTTAAGTGCTGGAGTTCTTCCTGTGCATAGTGTTTCTGTTCATCATATTCTGGAAGCAAGTCCCACAGAAGCTGCTGGGGGCTGAAAACCAAGGTGAATGTCACAGCAAGGATTTATCAAAAGCAGGGCTAACTGTTTTTAAATGGAATAAGCAGAGAGCAACAGATAGCCATGAAATATGTTGGAAACACTATGCAGGATTGCAAGTCTTTAGCTTAACCTTTGCATAATTCCTAAAATCTTTTATAGTGTCACTAATTATTTGCTGAAAGTGCCTGTAGGCAGCAGATAGTTTTCTTAAACAGCTTTAACTCTGCTTCCACATGGGCAGTGTGTTTTCCTGCTTTGGTTTGGATGCTCTTGGGTAATACTTCATGGTGGGGGGGAAGGGGAGCTGAGCTCCCTTGGGAATCTTCAACACAAAAACTGTTGAGGGGTGATAAATCACTGGAGGCCCAGTGATTTAGAAAAGCTGTGATTAAAAGCTGAGGCCACCAGCAGTGACCCATGGGCTGGAGGTATCAGT
Source organism: Pardalotus punctatus (assembly GCA_013400915.1). Taxonomy (NCBI): domain Eukaryota; kingdom Metazoa; phylum Chordata; class Aves; order Passeriformes; family Pardalotidae; genus Pardalotus; species Pardalotus punctatus. The sequence continues at coordinate 107,113 of VZTX01016848.1, forward strand.
GACAGGGAGCAGGAGGAGGTGTTTGGCATTCCTGCTCCGTGGCCTAAGCAGGGCACCGGGGTTTGTTTATGTTTCTGTTCCACCGACTCCTGTGAAATGCCCTCTGTCTGTGCAGGGAACACACATCAAGTCAGGGAAAGCATCCTTGGTATTTCTTCAAGTGTCAAGGCACGGATACTTGAAGGTGATGTGTGAGTAGAATTATCCAGGATTGCAAAGTGAAAACCAAACACTTGGTTCGGGGCTCTGTGATTCAACAGTCAGCATCACACAGTTACTGCAATTTTAGGTAATCTTTGCACAGATGCCCAGAATATTGCAGTTATAACCCCTTTCCTCTCAGCTAAGCCCACCCTAGAAAAATAATTTTTGTTGGACATCCAATCTCAGGTTCTGCTTTGTTCTTAGCTTAACAGAAAGCTTTATTAAATAAGAGTAAAAAAAAAAAAAAATCTGGCAAAGCCCAATTATGATTTGGCCTGATTTGATACCTGTTTGGAGCAATGATAATATGCTTAGTTGCTGCACACAAGACAGTGGACATATGGGAACATGGTGCTGGGGACATGGTTTAGTGGTGAACATGGATGGTGCTGGCTTAAGGGTTGGAATCTCTTATCTTAAGGGTCTTTTCAAACCCTAATGACTCTGTGATTCTGTAATATAATTTTTATGTGATATTTTATATATCAGTATTTTATATTTTATATTATATGATATAATTTCTATGTGATATTTTATTTATCAGCTAACAAAGAGGTTTTCATCAGCTAGTACAGAGAACAGTTCCAGCTGCAAAGTGCTGGCAAGACAGAGCAGCAATGAATGACAAGATGGGTTTGGAAGGCTGTGAAGAGCAGGATGAGTGGGAGCTCCAAGGCTTTATGGGGTGGGAGTCTCTGAGTTACCTCCGTAGAGAAGCATAGGGAAGAATCTTGGTTTGATAAGTGGAAAAGGTCACAAGAAAGGGCTTGAAGGGAGGAAAAGTCACAACAATGTGGCAAATGAGGTGCCTTTGAAGACAAAAGAGATTTACATTGGCAAAAGGACTACAGAAACATCTTCTTTTGAATGCCACACTGTTTTGATAGACCCTGTAGCTGTTCAGACACATCCTTTTTCCCCTGTGAATTTATCCTACAAGGTGTGAGAGATGCTTCAAAGTGTCCTAGGCATTCCTTTGTGGACATGCTGTTTTATGTTTGACGGCAGCAACCCCAGGCTGCTCCAGAGAAACAGGCAAGGAACCTCGTGTCAAGTAGATGTGAATATACAAGAGACTCCTTCCTATCCCTTGCACATGGAGGTTGGCTTAAGGCCTGATTCAGGTTTTATGTTCCTTCCTGCGCTCCTTTTATTAGCTTGGGCTGGATGTTTTCAACTGCCATGTAATACTGAACAACCGAGAAGCATCTCACTGTAAACTTCTTGACTTTTTCACCATGTATCTTTAAAGTTTCACTGTGCTGCAGATAAACGGGTGATTGTTCTATAATTGATGCTGCTCCGCGTGTTAAATGTGAGTGATGCAGGCCCACCTTGTAAAGGGAGAACATGACACAAGGAAGTTGGTAAAAATTTGATGTAAAAGGACTCTTAGCAAGTTTGGAAACATTATGGTTGCCAGATGTGCTCTTCCAGATGTCAGGATTTCCTATTAAATGCTTCTTCTGGTCAGCAGGACTGGTGCCTGTAATAGTGTGTAAGAGCCTTTGAGACATGAGGGTTACCTGACCCCAAAGATTAATTTTGTAACTTTTGCTGCAAATTATGGTTATTATTAAAAAATACTGTGGTTAACTCCCAGCACAACCCTTGGCTGTTCAGGAACACACTGGTCACAGAGTTGGAATTGTCCTACCAGGATGCTGCTCAGTCAGTGACTTCCAACAGTCCCTGTTGCATCTGAGTAAACTTGTGATATAACCCTGGATGATTTCATCCATTCCTGCCACTTCAGTTCCTTCTCCTTGGGCTTCCCTAGAACTGGAGCCAGATGTTTGTGAGCCACTTATCACCTGCTGCAGGAGGGAGTTTGCTGATGTGGTGTCACACATCAGCTGAACTAAAAAAGAACAAACTACGGGTTTTTCTCATGACCTCGTAGCTCCTTCATATTCCAAGCACAGAATTTCTTCCTAATCTTTCATTTCTGTTCGAGTTGCCTTAAATCATGTGTCTTTGTAAGCCACTGCTTCTCTCCATTGCTCTGCCTTGCCCTACCTGAATCCCTGCAGTCAGCTTTGCCTTAGTTATTCCCACTCATTCTCCTGTGAAAGCCTCAGGTCCCCGAATCCTTCATGGTAGGGGAGATCTGACAGGCCCTGCCCCTGCTCTAGATTCAGGGCTTTGCCTTAGTTTGACATGTCTGGATGCTTTGAAGGATCCAGGCTTCCATCGAGCTGAGTTCAATCGCTGTTCCAGTGCCAGCGCTGTTACCTGGGATGCAGGGATGACACACAGGGAGCACCCAGGTCTAAGATCTAAGAATGGCTGTAGAAAGGCCTTGGTCACAGAAATCCAGGGTCTGTTCATCCTGGAAATGCAGAAATCCACCCCAATACTAATTTTTAGTTTCTATTCCAGTACCTTGCAACTTTCTCCAGTGATTTTCTACTTAAAATGATAAAGAAACGAGGCTGGAAGGGTCAAGAGAGAGTCACACGAACAGGCCAATACTTCCAGGAGCATCAGTCATCCCAATCCATTCCTAAAAGGTGCCTCTTTTCCTGAGAATAATTGCTGTGCGAACCATGTCCCTTGACAGAGCCTCACGTTGCTACATGGAGCTCTCTGTGAGCACAGGCTCTCATTAATTAATTTCAAAATAAGCCCTCCTACAACTTGTGGGTTTTCTAGAAGGGCTTGAGCAGTGTGGAGAAGTGTTTGTGGGTTGGATGCAATATTATTATGAAAGATACTGCTTATGTGCTCTCAGCAGCAATCCAATTGGATATTCCACATTTTGGCCCGGGCTACTGCTGGAAGCACACAGTGCTATCTCTTTTTAGATAGTTATCTGTGGCCACTTCACAATTATTTGGCTTGATTATTTATGGAGAGACTTCTTTATAATCATCTATTTAAAAAGCAGTCTGAGCTTATGGTAAATGGTCCTTTGGCTTTCTGTGCTCCTTCCAGCAAAGTGACTCAGCCTGATTATGGGTAAAAAGGCAATGGTGTTGTGAAAACCAGCTTTTTGCAGACCCAGAGGGTTGGAACGGTAGTCTGGAATTGCCTTGGGGTCACCATGCAGAGAGGAGAGACCTTTAACAATTACATTTAATTTGACTTGTAATCAAACAGAAGGGGATGGCAAAGCAGGAAATGGTGTCTTTAGGCAGAACATGAAATAGTATTGCTGTCAACTTGAATAAGAAAATCAGACTTTTTTAAAGCAACTACATATTTAAATAGCCTGTAGGGTCAAACAGCCTTTCCTACAGCCCCCTGATAACTGTCCTGATAATGGCATAAACACTATAAATATCCTAAATCAATAATCCCGGATCACTGCTGAAAGCAGGCATGTTCACATATCACAGCAGATGGGAAGAAAGCAAATAATATTTGTCTTGCCTTTCAAATTGATTTCCTGTTTTTAGTAAGCCAGAGTGTGTCCATATGTTAATCAGATTGCTAAGAAAGATAGCTCAGGGCAGCAGACTTTCACTTGACCTGCTGGGAGAAGGGGGGCAAGGAAAGGAGGAGGAAGTCCTCCATGGCCCTCAAATATCTGTGGCAGGAGCTTTTCCAAATGTGATGCGAGTGCCTGTGCTTCCCTGACTTTCCCTGGGAAGTCTTCTCCTCTCCTTCCTTCCTGGCGCTCTGTGAGCAGCAGGACCGGACCTATGGACTGAGGGTTTCTTAATCCGCCTTTCCTTTCCTTCTGGAGTGTTTGCCATTGTGAAAATTCCAGCATCCCGATGTCAGGCAGAAAGATCCGAGGTTCCTGGGAAGGGCAGAGGCTGCAGCCCCTCTCACCTGCCTTCCCTTGCCCTTCTGCAGTGCCATGTGTTTCCCTGTTCCTCCACTTGCACTGACACATGGCTATTTGAGCTGCAATGTGCCCTTCCCCAGAGCACAAAGGCTGGCCATAATGGCTTCCAAATGCTCTGCCAGGTCCTGTTATTTTTACCTTCAGACAGGAGATTTTAATTAACTTTAACGACAAATAGTTCGGAGATCATTTGTGTGCATATAAACTCTAATGATGTTTATGGGCAATGTGCAACTGCCTGAGAGGAAATGATGGCACACTTGGTGTTCTGAGCATATTTTCTGTGGAAGGCATTTATGTTCCTTCTGCAGGCTTCAGTTTTATCCTGTTTGTAAAATGTAAAAAATCTTTGGTATAAGTGTGTGAAGAATATAATTTCAGTGGACACTTAGGTCTGCCAGAGGCTCACACGGCAGCTCCAATCCTGCAGATGTGTTCATCATGTGTCCACGTGTCCAGCGCGGCATAATTATGTTGCCCCAAATATGAAAAGCAAACACAGATAACATATTCTGTATCAAATGCACAATAAATACCGCAATCAATTGACAATGCCCCATTTTTGTGTCATGTAGTGTTTTATGCTTGGCTGATATGGGTTAATACAAGGTGGTGCTGGCATCAACATTGAATCCCAGTTACCTCCTTCAGGCCTTTGGGATGCAGGTGGATACAACAGGAAAGCATTAACCTTTAAATTAGGAAACTACTTTCAAAAACCTACCTTCATCTCTGACTTCTAGCAACTTCCTGGTCTAAACCTTTGTTCCCCTTCTCTTGATGAAGACCAGTACTTCCTGCCTTGTAGATTTGAAAAATACCCTAAAGACTGGGATGTGGTTGAATTCCACGGAGACACCTGAAAGAAAATTGAGTGTGCCAGGGATTAGTTTGTTTCAAATGCTGATTTAAGTTGTTTGCTGTCGGGAGCATGAAGGGGAAGGAATGAGGTGAGAATGGAGCTGTTCACTTCTTTCCTGTGTTCAATGTGCATTGACTGTGCTCGGAAGTCCAAATGCAGAGAGGACCAGAGCTGATAATTCCTTATATTTCTGAACTTAAAAGACCAAAACAGAAGACCACCCCTTCCTGCACTGGCTTTTATTATTAGAAAAGACAAGTACTTTTTCTGAAGAGGAAGGACGATTTTATGGAGCTGGAAGCCAGATGATCACTAATTCTGATGCTGACACAGATTTTCCTGTGACCTTGGAAAAGTCTCTTGCTACATTCCAATTACCAATCAGTAAAATGCAACAATCATTCTTTGTTATCTCTGAGGAGCACTCTGCAGTTAACACATAGTTTCTAGACAGATTCTGACACATCTGTAGGTGCTTGAAGACTTTTTTTTTTATTCTCTGTTTTTTTTAGTGGTGTTCTTATAAAAGCATTTAAACAAGTTAGGTCAACTCCCGTGGGCGGTTTGTGAGTTCTCTTTCTGTCTTCCATCCACGTGTAGCTTAATCCCTTTCAAAATTCTGTCACAGACTAATGTGCTGGCATAAGAGAATAGCTCTAGAAATAAATTCAGCTCTTCAAGTGTATTTTAGCAATTCCATTAAGAGAAATAAGCAGATGTGATCAAGTCAAATGTATTAAAATATTTTAAAGTCCACTTTCTAAAAGAAGGAATCAGCTGACCCTCTTGGTTAGGAGCCAAGCTGCATCTCCGTGCTTGTGCTGCCTACACCCCACGTTGCTGCTGCTGCTCCTCAGGAGAAGGACACGTGTTTTGTTTCCCCATGGTTTCAGCCATCATCTGCCATTTTTTATATGCCATCACGTTGTTAGTGTTGTGTTTTCTAACACCTCCCCTACCATTTCTTCGTACTCAGAAGTGCCCTCAGTACGGTTTCTGGGCGTTGCTCTTTCTTCTGACGGCGGTTTGCAGGAAGCAGGGGATCTGTGCTGCTCCCAGTATTTGTACTCCCTACGTCCGGCAGTCCATGCCAGTCCAACTGACCCATGGTAATCATAAATGAGGCACGTACTGTGCCTCACTGCTACTCAAGGTTGGTGATGGTTTTCTCTGGAGTATTTGGGGTGCACCATTCTTCCAAAGATAAATTTTTGATACCTGCCTTTTTTCTTTGCAACATATGGGAAATGCTCGTAGTGGATCTGAAGGAAGTCTCCTGATAATAACTGAGTGCTTTATGCTTTAACCACCCATTTATATCAGCTTCCAAATATCCCAAGTCTTTATCCAGACCGTTCCTGTGTGTACAGCTGAGCTGTAGAGGACTTTTCCCTTTTCCTTTTCCAAATAATCACCATTTAAAATTCGGCGCCAGCTGAAATTTTGTTCCTTTCATTTACTTGGAATCTTCTTAGCTGCGTGTCTGAACCTTGACAGAGACAGGTACTGTAATTGCCACGCTGTTATCTGATCCATTTGTTAGTGTGTGTGGTTGGTTTTGAAAGGAAATAAAAAGTAGTCCAGTTAGACTTTATTTAAATCCATCCAGTAGGAACAATTATCTCAAGTGCTACAGCTTCTGACATTCATCAGTCTAGAAAAGAGCACAAAGATGTGTATGAAAATATGACCATTGAACTCAAGTGGTGCTTCAAGGGCATAAGAATAGACTCCTTCTGTTGCATTAAATAATATTATGTGGTTAAAATGTGACTAGCAGATCTTGATTATGGCAGTTAATGTTTGTGTTTATTAAAGAAGGTCTAATAAAGGCACTCTACAAAGGTTATAAAATATTGCAAAGAGTTGCTTTGCTGTTTACGTCAGAAAATATTTTAGGGATAGGGAGAAAATCATTAAGTGTTGGCTGTTAATCTTGGGTAAATGTAATAGATTCAATTATGTAATGCGACAATGAATTTGTTGTGCTTTGCCTTGGAAAGTTTAGAATTTAAGGTTTTCCCCTTCAGATTTATTCAGATTGTTAAGTGGCTGCTGAGAAGCTGGAACCTTGTCAAACAAACTTGGCTTTAAATTTTAAATTATTTTTAATCAATATGTGAAGAGGCCAAGCTCTGCCATATGTTACTCACCATCCATTAGTTGGTAGCTGGTCATTAAACTCTCACTAAGGTTTCCTAACTGTGACTATTGTGGTGATTTTTTTCTCTCTTTCTCTCTCTCTCTGTAGAGTATGGGCAAAGGGGAGCAATCGTGGCAGATTGCCTTGAGGACAATAAAAACTCTCATGTAGTATGGTTGTTTGTTCAGACACAAACAATAGAGACATTTTGCTATTACCATTTGCCAGCTATCAAGGGGTTTTGAGCCCCCTCCCCCTTGGTGCCTACAACTCAAAACAGATGCAAAATCTTTCTTTTCAGTCCCCTTGAAATGACCTGTGGTGGTGCAGTGTCATTTAGAGGAGAAATTATTGGAGTGAGAGTGGCTGATAACAATAGGGGCCTTGTGCCAGGCACATGACAGAACAGTGAGGGGACTGTTGGTGACTTTATTGGGGAGGAGAGCGGCGATCTGGCAGGTGCTGCCATTGTTAAAGGTCCCTGCTCCTAGACAGTGGTCGCAGATGAGTTCATGTCACTTTGTTTGAGCTCTTTGCGTGGGCTCAGTGAAGTGACACTGGTCAAGGAGCCGATCCAGCTTTTTTGATCTCCTCGGCATGGTCCCTTCTGTAACACAACCCTTTATTGCTGAGATATGTCAACAAGCTCCTGGGCCATATGGCTTCAAGGTAGAGAAACCTTTATGCTCTCTGAAAGGGACAAAATAACTTCGTGTTTGCTCTGCTGGTGCAGCCCTGGTCCTCAGTACCAACCCTGGCATTATTCTGTGGAGATGCCATCCAGCAAAGCAATTCCAGCGTATGGATGCAAAATAGATCTGTGGGTTTGATGCTGAATTTGGCAGCAGCAGAGGTTGTTGGTCACAAGCCGAAAGCACTCACTATACTTAGGGATGTGCTCTCTGAGCGTTTTCCTTTTGATCCACAGAAGAAGGATTCTGGAGGTGGGATTGCAGCAAACTGGGGTGAAGAAGCTTAAATTTCCCTACACTCAAAATAATAAGATGAGTGATGTTAAGTAGGAGAGGTTAAACACATTGAAGTAAATGTAATAATGCATTAATTTTAACAGTGCTGTCCCTTTTCTCAAAGCACCAGGCCACACCATAATGGCTACATCTGCTTCTGTTGTACATATTGTTTAGTTCTAGATTTTTTGGCTCAGAGAATAGGAACTGGTCTTTCTGTGGGGAAACAAAGAATTTGTTTTCGTAAATTGCCATTTTCTTTTTTCTGAATAAATAATGAAAAAACCTAGCAGATTGAACAGATCAGCCATATGGAAATGGGCAAATTTTTGTCTGCTAAGGGTAATAAAACATGGATGTTATGTGGTCTAATGAGATACATGTTTGTGGTACAGGGAGGACCAGAGATGTACAAAATGAGGAGATGGTGCTCAGAAAGAGAAATTATGTTTTTAGGGTTTAGACTGCTGTCAGACAAAAGATCTGAAGTGTTTTGGAAGTGGGTAATAGGCTTGGGGTAGGCAGGGCTCCTCAAAACAGCGGTTGTGCATCCAAAATTGGCAGACAATTTATAAAATTCCAAGTGAAGGGTAGTTGGTTTGTTAATGAACAGCACAGAGCAGTGCTGATTACATTAAGGGGTTGAGCAAAGGCTTGGTCTTACTATGTGGAAGAACTCTGACCATGTAAAACCATTTGCACTGTAGATAAATGTTAATATTCTTAATTAGACAAGTTTGCCTACCTCTTGATTGTCAATATATAATATAAAAGTAACATAAAAGAGAAATCAATTTGCAAGTAAAGGTCTTGAAAATTTGACACTGAAATGGATCTATAAATGTCTTTAAAAACTAGCACATATGAATTCCTGTAATTGCACCAGACAGAGAACCAAACCTTAAAAATAACCACGAAAGATAACTTTGCAGGACAGGAGAACTACGTAACTCCTGCAAGGAACAATGTTACATCAGGTATTGCAGCTTTTTCGAGATATGACTCCTCATGAAACACCGTGGTGAGAAGCTTTTTGAATTCCATCTATTTTGTGGAAACCCTACAACTTTACCATATTTTATAGTTTAAATGCCTACCTACAGAGTCTTCTTGAAAGCTGATGGGGTCTTCAATCAGGATAAACAAGTAGCACAGAAAGGAAGTAGTTTCTAGAGTAAGACCTGGAGTATGGGCTAGGAATGTATTAGGAGAAAGCTATAGGGTTTTTAGGAATGTTCAAGATCAGTGTAATGGGAAAGGACTTGAGTATCCAACCCACCTTGCTAAAGGCTCCACAAACAAAGAAAGAGACACTTCCCACCTCAGCCCCAAAAACACCAAGCAGAAAAGAAAACTGAAGACAAATCTAAGGGGGAATAGGGGAGGTTGTGGCAGAATGTGACTTGCTAAGGAATATCCCTAAACCTCCCATATTGCATTATTTGTAATTCTTGGATGAGGGAAAAGTCCCATTTGTGTGTGTGCTACCTAATCACATTCTGACCTTCTCATGGGGTGAACTTCTGCTTTCTGACCTGTGTTAGAAGGAGTAAAAGGAGGGAGATCTCTGCCCAGATGTGGGGGGTTTTCATCAGGTTCAGTAGTGCACTCTGACCCTATGGATGACAGAGCCCAAAACACAGAGGGCCAAGGGGGCACATTGAGCCCAGAACTTCACACGTTCACTTAAGGTTGTGTGGCCAACCTTATTTCTGACTTTTCAGGCTTTCTGAATTTCGATGACTTGATCTTGCCATCCTTTTCATATATCTCTGTTTAGAGTTTTCCTTAAGCTGGTTTCCATGTCTGGATCCTCTAAATATTTTCAGTTCTGTCTGTAAGCTTTATAATAAATGATAGACTATGGTTCATAATGCTTTGACTGGCACATGTTTGGAAACAGGTCATTTGATGGGTTTTTTATTTCCGACAGCAGGGTCATGTGTCTCAGAGATAACAGTGGCAGATTAAGGTCCATCTCGCCAGCCTGAGTGCACTGCAATCATCCCTGGGCCTTGTGAAGCTGAGAGGATTTTGGAAGTACTCAATAATCACCCCTTATTTCAGACTAGGAGGAAGTAATGAGGCTGAAGGATGACACAGTTTACTCTAAGGGCTTCCATGAATATGATTTGTTTTTTGTCAGTTACATTCTGATCATTTTTCCTGAAACAGAGCTTATTAGATGGGCTCACCCGTGATTTCCTCTGTCATTAAGTAGACTTGATTACTGTGGGGAAATAACAGGAATGTATAAGGAATATATCACTTGTGCACCTATGAAATTATTTCTCTCCATTTTTGTAATATAAAGTCTTGCAATGATAATGTTTTCTGGGTGTTTGTTGTTTTTGTTTGTTTGTTTGTTTTTTGTTGTTTTTATAATTTTTTTTTTTTTGCTAGGGTTTATTGAAAAGGTAACATCACTTAAATGACACTTGGAGTAATACTCTGGTGTGATGATATATTTGAACTGTTGTGTTTGATAGGAGAAGCTACAATTAGCTCACCTTATTAATGGTTAACAGTAACTATTAGCTATAAAATCTAGTTGTCATGTAAACAGTTTTAATTTTGTAAGTATTTTTCTAGTTTTGCAACTTTTATTTAGTATTTTTTAGTATTTACTTGTCTTTCTTGGAAGAAACAAAGACATTCTTCCAATGCCTGCGTGCAAAGTCATCTGAAGAGGAAGCACTCACGTACAAATAAATTACTTACAACTCTGCACTGATAATTTGTTCTTAGGTACATCAGCTTGATTCTTTTGCCTCACCTACCTCTCTGGGATGGAAGCCAGAAGTTATACACATGATAGTATGTATTTTGTTCAAATTTGTTTTTGTAAATACTTGTTTTGGTAGAGTACAGTTTACTCAGAACACTCAAGTTTATCTCAATGGAACAGACACAATGAGAAATTACATGGAAACCTTAAATCTCTCTCTTTAAAATACCTAGCCTGGAAATGGCTATCGTAGAAGTTATCGTTCAGGAAGATGGCACCAGAAGTCTGAAAATGATCACAATATAACTTTATCTCCAGGATATGAAAATGTGATCAAACCCAAGCATATTAGCAGCCAGCACGGAATGGTGTAAGGCACTGGGGACATTCTCAAAGAGTGCTTTTTACAGCACGAAGCATCAGGCTTTTCATGTGTTGGGCAGGAGTCACTACTGAAGAGGATAAAATCAAGTCCTTTTTTTTCGCAATCTGGCTTTTTTTCTTATGCATACACCCTCTAAAAATGGAAAATATGAAATGGTGAGCACCAGCAGAGCTTCTTGTGTTAAAAAACAGAACTCTGCTCATTCATATCTCATAAAAGGGCTGATGTGTGACTGGGCAGGTAGGATGGGCACCTGTCAGGAGCCACAGGTGGAAACAGCCCCCAGAGATCTGCTTTCACACGAGGGCCACCGTGGATATCTTGCTGAGGAGAGAATCAGGTATTTCACCTGCAACATGTTTGTTCAAAAAGGAGAATTAGAATTACAGTGTAGTCATGAAAGCCATATGTAGAACATGGGAAATAAACACTGAGGAAGGTCGTCAGTGAAACTGGGAAACGAAAAGAAAGCAGACCATGGCCAGAGCTCAAAGAAAAGCATTCAATGAGTCAATTAAAACCACTGCCAGGATGTAAGGCAGATATTTAAAATGGTTTGATTTATTAGAAAAAAAAAATCCTAAGGAATTACTATTAATACAACCAACCAACTATTTTGAAGACTGTTTTTATAGCTGAAGGGGAAGAACAGTGGCTCTTTGATTACGGCAGGCTAGAAGTCCTGGGAATACTCCCTTCCTCTTTTGCTGGGTACAGAGTACATTTGAAGAGATGATAACAGCAAGGAGCTTATCATAGCTTTATGATCACTCATCAGCTTTGGGGAGCCTGTGAAATTAAAGGCCCCCAGACCAGCCAGGGTTGAAAGGTTGAGGCTATAACCAGACTTTTTGTTCCTGAGACGGCCAGAGCCCGTAGTGAACAACAGACAACTGTGAATAGATGATGGGCATCTTTGCTTTGTTGCTGCTCCCTGGTTTAAGGATACTCTTGTCCTCCTTCTGCCCCTTCTATATTTGACAAGTTTGCTTTCAGCAGATATGACAGGCACTGGTGGGGGTCACTGGCCCAATTCCACATTTCCACACTTGGCTTGCTCCGAGTTCACTGGCCTGAACTAATGTCTCCAATGGAGGTCGTACTACTGAACATTATGAGTTTTTATATATTAAACATGCATTAGTGGGTTTACCCTGCTTATCTGACAGCTGTAGAAAAATAAAGAAAATTCAGTTTGAACTTTAAAAAGCAGGGCTTAATTTATGTCTGCTACTTTTGTTCCTCCCCTTTTTTCAATTGCCAATTGCAAAGCTCAAGGGAGATAATAAAATGGAGGAGCTGCTACTTTGTACTTCCACGTGCTTCCTAGTGCCTGTGCCTTACTGGGTGAGTTAAATCTAAAACTAGGAAAAGAGTTTTCAGATGGAAATTTGATTAAACAATGCAATCATCTGTCTCACAATCTGTTTTTTTACAAGGAAAGTATTTTTTTTTTCCAGGGGGAATTTTCTTTCAGAGGGTTTTGTATGAAAAGGCAGATGTCATGAATACTGATGGGAAGGGCTCAGTGTTTTGTTATTTCTGTTTAACAAAGACAAAATGCTTTAATAAAATCAGAAAACACAGACGTTACTTTGAGTATATTTTGCATCTTCTACTTCTATTTTTTTTTAAAGTTGGGAACAATCCCTCCCTCAGACTGACAATAGCAGCTCATGACAGACAAAATTAGCAGCTGGAAACTTAGCCAAAAGTTTAGACTTTTTAGTACATTGTTGTTTGGGATTTTCTTAGATGGTGAAAGGCACGCCTGAAGGAAGAGGCACGGATGAATTGAAAGCCCTTGTTTCTCACTCTCAGTACAGTTTGACTGGGTTTTAGTTTTTATAAACAATTTAAAATGGGAAAATGAACAACTCTTTGTTTAGAAATTAGCCCATTGTGTTTTCATCTTTTTTGTGTGCGGGGACTTCAGAGGGGAGTTCATGTGGTTTGATAATATATACTTTTCATACTCATTTAAAAATGCTGTATTTTTATTAAATAAAAAATCAGTTTCTCTATGCCAGTGAAAAAGCAACACCTATCAATTTCTCCTAAGTAATTTTTGTTTCTTGGGAGGAAGGAAGAGACACTGGACATACCTTTTCATCCAGACTCATGATTAAATGAGTAAAGTGAATTAATTTGCTCAGTTATTTTGAGGTATCGTGGATGTTTTAAATTCTGTGCAATTTCAAGTGGCAAAGACAGCTCTTAGAACATTTCCAGGGTCCAGAAAAAAGTCTTCAATGTCTCTTTTATCTTCTGTGCTTATTCCTTGCTCTCTGCTTGTAGAAATGGACACTTCATTGCCCTTGGAGTGCCTGGAGTTGGGAAAGGACCATGGCTGGGGATTCCCTCCTGGTTGTGGGAGACCCACTTTCCCCAAGAGCAGGGAAGTGCAGCAAACCTGCAGAAGGTACATTTCCATGAGAAAGTGTGCTAGTTTGGGGGGACACGTGGTTTTTTCTGCTTTCATGGGCTTTTGCTGCATCTTGGATCTCTGTGTTGATGGGACTGTACTTTGGAACAGCAGCTGCTTCAGAGCTGAGCTCTGTTTTACCTTAAGAAATGAGATTTTCTATTAAAGAACAGTGGATTTAGAGGCAGGATTTTATAATTTTCCTGGTTTTCCACAGGTATATCTCTCCTTTGTTCAAGTTACCTGGGAATTTCCTAATGGAACATGGCTTTCTGGTATTGCTGGGTGGTCAGTCATTGCCTGTCCAATGTATTTACAAATGGATCTTTTCCCTGTGTTCAGGTCTTTCAGGGTATAGTCTGTTCAGAAAACACACTTCTGGATTCATTCTGCCTCTAAGAAATTGGGGAGAATACCAGGAAAATCCACCCATCTGCCAACACGGAAAGGTAATATTATGATCAAACCAAAGTACCAGGATTTGGGAGCTTTGGCTTTTCTTTTTTAGTGTCATGTAGGTTAAAACACTCCCCAAGTATGTCTCAATGGAAGGGAACATCTTTAAAGGATTTAGCTTTATTGCAGGACAGTTGTAACACCTGCTGAATGCAGCTAAACAAAACATGTGAATAAGAAACGGTGCTGTCATGGGAAGAGATCACAGAGCAAAAGAGGAAACCGTGCTGTCCTCATTCCATTGAAAAGGTAAACCAGTGTCATATTATGTCAAACAGCCTGGCTTCTAAACATTCCTTCTTAGAGAAGATACGTTACCTGGGACAGATATAAATCAACAAAATAACTAGATCTGATTTCTAAGAATGCTTCCTGAAATATACTGTGTTATTCCTAATGTGCAGCTGCTGGAATAAAAGGAAGCTGATTGCAGTGGTAGAAAATATTATATCTTCTGTGTCTACCCACACATACTAGATTTAGTAAAGGATCACTTCAACAAGGCAAAATTATTTCTAACTCTGAAAATTGTGGCATTTACTGATTTCAGTGTAATTTTCTCTTTTGGACTTGATGGAAACTTGCTCCCAAAATGTTCCGAAGTGTTGCTTCATATGTAAACACAATTATTCCCTTACCTGTATTAGTGCTTCTGATGCAGGAGAATCTTTCTATTTCAAGGTAATCATCCAACTCTTAATATGCAACAGAGCAGTGTTAGAGACCCCTGACTAGATGATGAAAATAAGTGGACTGGTGAGCTGTGAGGCCAATATCCATGGCTGGAAACTGAATTTTCAAGGAATGAACCTTTTTTCCCGGCCTTTGCTTTTACCTGGTTTGGAATACAATTGTCCACACACCAGCAGAATTCAGGGATGGTAGAGGGAGAGGGACCTTGGCTTTGATGGAAGTGCAGGACAAGGACAATATTTTGCCTGTGAAAGCATTTCATGAGCAGAAAGGATGGGACTTGGTGCTGTAAAGCACTCAGTGCCGAGCTTTTCAGTGCTGGCTTTTCACAGCTTGTTAGTAATAAAGACCATTCCCTATCACTCCCATGTGCAAGCACTGCTCCTGCACAAGGACAAACGGAGCAGAAGAGCCTAATTAAAGTTTCAGGGACTAACAGAACAAATGTTAGTTTTGTTATACAATTACAAGTCACAAAGAAATTGGAGCAGACGCCCCAAGTTTTATACATTTTTGGCAAAGTAAGTGGGAAACTATGTGCTAAACTGAGGTCAACAGATGGAGGCAGAGAGGTGCAGGAGGGGAAGAAAACTCCACGCCCATGGACAAAATCAAAAAAGCCCCCCCAAACCCCAGTCAAACAAACAAAAAGAACTAAAGAGACAAACCTTGGAAGAAACAGATTTTTAAACAAAGTTTGCCAAATAAGCAAACTTCTCCCTTTTTTTCCCCCCTAGAGCAGATGCAAAATGCCTTTTCAGCTAATTTTGGATAGAAATAAGTGAACACATGCTGTGCTTTAATAAATCTTGGCGCAACCACAATAGGGAAACTCAGACCTTGGTGAACAATTCTGCGTTGGAGTGTGGTGATACTCACCAAGCTTCTCTGTGTTCTTCCTCTCCTTTTCTCTGTGTTCTTTCTGCTTTTTCCCCACCCTTCACCAGGACCCAGCCAGGGCAGCCAAATGATGTTCATGTCCTCTGCAGGGTACCTGGTGTTTCAAAATCTGCTATTCTGAGTGTGGAGCTGGGAGTCAGAGCTCAACAGCTCAAAATCCTCACCCACTCCTAGAAAATGGTCCTGCTGACTGACACTGGGCAAAAAGGTTGTATTTTCAAAATTCTTACCTAACCTTCCCTAAATTCCTGCTCAGGAATTCAGCTTCTAAATTTCCTTCTTAAATTCCTTCTTCAGCTGCAAAGTAATTTGGTTTTTATAAAACCAAGAATTGATGCAAACCTCTGAGAATCTTTGTGTTCCCTTTTATGAAATGGGATAATACAGTCACTGACACTTTATTCCACTCCTTCTATTTTGGGTTATTATTTTCTTTGCTTTGAAAAAGCATGGTGATGTTTCATAATAAGTTTGCATAACCATGGTGTTCTGTCTCTGGATTTGCTATCCTCTCTTCTCAACCTCCCAGCATTGTGCTGTCTATTGTTTATTCTGATTATTACTCTTTTTTGTTGTTGTTTTTTTTTATTATGGGGATCAGGAGTGAAATCTTATCTCTGCCAAAACCAGTGGAAACAATACCAGACTTTAGGAGAATCAGGATTTTATCCTATATATTTCTATTTGCCTGGCACCCTTGGATAGATAATAATAATAATAATAATAATAATAATAATAATAATAATAATAATAATAATAATAATAATAATAATAGTTAATAGGTATCCCTGCCAAGCATTCTGGATAAAGCCTTGATACATTGGATAAATCTGGGCTGTGTTATTGTCCGGTTCCTGGTATCTAATGAGGACAAGGGAAAATTATCCTGACTGCAGATGAGTTGACATTTTGGTGAGCCTTATGACACATCACACATTTATACAAAGCCATAACGTTTAGTAAAACATACAGTTGGCAAATTCCTGCCAGTCCTTTTTTTTTTTTTCTGGGCTGACAGAAGCTTTATGGAGGGCAGCTTTAACACAGAGACTAGATTTAATGTATAAATTTCATTTTACTTGCAGCAGCTGGATTCTGCACAAGTCCTGTGCTACATGAATCAAAGCTATCTGGATATACAGAGAGCACAAACAGAGAACATCTGATCCATGAACCTTCCGGGGGCACTACTGTGCTTTCCAGAAAATGCTTGAAAAATTCTGTGTGTTGTGTGAGTACTTTGCAGCTGATCCTGTATTGACACTGAAAGAGGTGTTGCCTTGCTCAAAGGGACGATTTTTTCCTGAGCTCAACATTCTGCGTTGCTGTATGGCTGTGGCTTAACTTTTCCTTCATGTTGTTTGTGTATGAGATCATCATCGTTTATTCTGTTCAAACACCTATGGAAAACGTTCAGGCACCTCTTCTTTTGGAGTAACTTGGAATTCCTCCATTGATGTCAGTGGTTGTGCTTGTTGGGGATGAATGCTTTGATCTGGATATATATGAATAAAAAGTATGGGCTGCCACAGGCACTGTGGCACAGACAGAGTATACTCTCAAATGGAACATGTTTTTCCATCCCCAGAATCCTTGGAAAGCTCCATGAAATTCATGTCTGTGGAAACTATTTGGTTAATGTGCACTGTAAAGTTACAAATGGGAGCTTGTGTCATGGAAATACTGGTCCAGGTAACTGAACCCCTTTTATTTTGTTACTGTGGATTAAATTTGCCTTGAAAATTTGTCTCCACATGGTACACAACACCTGACCATAGATGTGCTGTCAGGCTCAAAATAAAGCAATTCCTACAATCAGGATTATACCAGGACCTTGAAGAGGACCGAGAGGAGAAATTGCCTCTTGTTTTTTTTTCTATATGGAAGCTGTCAGGGTGCACATCTGATTTGTGAGTGTGTGAATGATTTGTGTGGGAATGATCATTAGGTTGTGACAGAGAATGGGGTGAGATATGGTAATCTGAAAGCTGTTTAGGGTTAGAAAGAAAGTCAGATATAGTTTTAGAAGCCTGAATTCTTTCTTTCCTTTCTTAGTTTGAACAAGGGTAATAATTGTAAAATGTTCTTTGCAAGCAGAAAAATACGTCTGGTGGAGTCTGCTGTACTCACACCAGACTGTGTGTTTCTGAAGTGGCCCTTGGCCCTCATAAATTTCCTACTGAGATTAGTCACAAACAAGCTAATTACTCATTTCCAGGCCCAAAATACATTAACTGCCTGGAACTTAAAATAGTTATGTTTGCCTTAATTAATAGATTGAGTCAACAGAAGTGAAATACTTCCTTCTCTGACTGTGCTCTATTTGTGCTGGGTGAAAACCCCAGGTGCACTTGACTACCTGCACTACTTTCAACCCATAATCAATTTTCTCTCTTTGGGCGTTATCTGTTCCATGTGAGCTGCTGCTTGTTTGGCTTCCATGGAAAGGGTTGTTTAAGACTGGTTTTCGTGCTTGTCTTGGGGTGATGAGTGGAAGTGTGGAACCAAGAAGCCCCCAGAGGACAGCAGACAAGACTTCCCCAGGGAGCCTCCGGAGCAACTCCACCTGGCTCTCCGGGGATCCCCAGAGTGGGGGAAGCTGCATCTGAGGAAAAGGACACTAAAGTTCTTCAGTTGTTTACCCAGGTTTAATAATTTGGGTTTGTTTTTTCCTTTTTTTTCCCTTTTCCACTTTCACCCAAAAGGTTCTGTTGTGGTAAGGAAAGGGGTGTCAAAAGCCTTTGCTGGGGGAGGCTTTTATTCAGAGTGCTTCCCACCTAGAAAATTTGTCTCTAACCCGAGACAGTGCTGTATTTTGGACACACTGACACAGAGGTCAGATATTCACTCCCATCAAATACTGGCCACCAATCGAACGTAATGCAAACTCGATTTGCCAGTGATTTGTGGACACAGGAGGGATCCAGACATGGGAGAGGGTTCCAGATCACAGTTCCGAGAGTCATGGGAACAATATTGTGCTTTGCCTGCTGGTTGTCTGGGGCTGAACTGGGCACAAGTGGCTGCTGCCTCGGAGAAGGGTTTGAAAAGCACTCAGTGCTGTGTGAAGTTATGTTTTTATTTACGTGCTCCTGATGGTTCTGTCTGGGAACACTCGTGTGCCGTGCCAGCTCCTCCGGTTCCCGGTAGCTATTCTGTCTTTCCACCAATGGTTTGCAGACTCCTGCCAAGTTGTTTGTCTTGTGTTATGAAAGAGATAAAAATAAAATGGGCCGGACTTTAATCAAGAAATAATTTTTAGATAGAGCTTGGCAACAGCAGCAGACCCTCAGCAACATTTTCCATTGTACAGGCTCTCTTTTTGTTAGCTGGGCAGTATGATGAATTGCTAGTTTCAGGTCAGGCTTCTTGAGGTGCAGAACAAAAACAATGACACTATGGGAAAGAAAAAGGATGTGCAGAGTATTGAGTTTGAATTTAAATCTGTCTGCCTCAGAAAGACGACTTTAGCAACAAAGATGGAAACGCACCTCAGAGGGATACAGCTGAAGTCTAAGGAACAGGGATATCTTTCAAATTCACCAAGACAAATGGGCTAAATCCTTTTTGTCCAATTTCTGAGGGAGGTACCAGTGTTGTTTCAAAGATCTTATTACCATGTCAGTATTTGTCACATGAATGCTATTCATCTGTGTTCAGTATATTAAATTATTTATCCTCAGCAACTTTGCTCTTTGAAAATTGGGAGATGTGGCTACAACACGGTTTTAAACTATATGGGATTAATATAAATTTGAAAACAATTAGGAATTTATCAAATGAAGGTATGTAATATTGAGACCTTTCCTATCAAACCAGATAAATTATGAATTTTTTGCACTTCTCTGAGTGATTCTTTTTGTTGGTGTCAAAACGAATAAAAGGTGATAACAAAATTTAAATGTTACTTCATGACAGTCCTGTGGTGGCTGTTAAATCCCTGCTCTGTGGTGTGATAAAACATCTTCTTCCTGCCTGGGTAGGTATCAAAAATTCTTTGTCCCTTTTCCTGCGCTTTATCCTGTGGCAAACCCCTGTCAATTTTGCTGTTCATCCAGAGATTTTCTGGGGTTTTGGTTCTAATTGAATAAGGGAGTTTTGGGCAATTTCCCGGAGCCAGAGGAGTTGGGGTGACCATCTGTGGCACTGAGAGAGTCATTAACTTTCCGTGGCCATTTCCACCCATTGTCTTCCTTTGAGGCCATCCAGAAGGATTCCAGTCAGCAAACCAAATGTGACGATGGGTTGGGTTTCTGTGTCAGGGGAACACCTGGCCATGAAGGAAGAAAACTGAGGCTTTCAACTTCTTTTCAAGTAGATCAGTGCAGGACTGTCGGTTGGGAGCAACATTTGGTCAGTGGCAATCTGTGCCAGGCTGCTCCAAATCCATGACCCTAAACTAGAAGAAGATGTTTCCTGAACAACTTTCCCCTTCAGAGAGCACAGTTTAGACTGCAGCATAATTTTGGGCTGTGAAATAGCACTTGTATAACTTTAATTACACTTAACTGTAGTTTTAATGGTCTTTTTCTAACTGAATTCTCACCTACAATTAACTGTGGGTTTTTTTAAATGAGTGCTTCTATCTGGTGTGGAATTACAGTGTCATCAGGCAGAGAGATCCTACATCCTGATTTATTAATTGACTTCATTGCTATCTGGCAAATTCAAAGTGGAAGATAACTTTATTTTTTATATGTTTTGTTGCGCTTCTTATTAAAAAGCCATTTGCTTTTCTTCTTAAGGGTCAGACAAATACTTTGCATTCAGTGCGTGCATAGCTGATCTTTCTTCCCTCAGGAGCTGGTGTGTCACTTGTGAAATTTCTGCTCCATTTATTCATTCTTCTTATCAATTAATCCTTGTGTATATTTTACTTGTTTGTTCTGATCTTAACTTTTGTCCTAAAATATTGTTCAGTGTCCTGTGTTTACAGGAGCTGTCATTCTACCATTCAGTGACATGTGCATTTCAGGAACAGGATTTCCTTTTCTTTATGGGGTATAATTTCCAAAGTGGACTTGGAATCAGTAAAATACAGTTGTCACTTTCTTTCTACAGCACCTATGAGGTTACAAGTGCTCTGTGGAAGTGGTACAATGCCTTTCTTTCTACCCAAAGGATTTTTCGTTATTTCTTTAGAGTAATTTAGTGACAGGAATCAAAAAATAGTATGGAAAACATGGAGATGAAGTATTCTGTAGCAGTTATTTCCTTTGAATGACCAGGTTGGATGCACACACATCTTGGCTGCAACAGAAAGATTTTTCTTGCAGGAATAATTATTATTAGCCAACAACTTCTATGAATGTTGTGGAAATGAACGATAGTTGAAGTAAGGAACCAAGTAATGGCTTTTTGGAGCCACACAAAAGCAAAAGGAGAAAGAAAAATGTGTCCCTAATTTATCAAATTGACTTTGTACCTACCTGTCTTTTGGATGTTTGACTAAATTAATGGATTTATACTCTGGGACTTTCAGAAAATTACACTTTTGTTAAAGGCTCCTGGTGAAGATGTGATTCCCTGAACTAAGGTTCAGGGAGGAACAAGATACTTTACTTCATTATTATCACATCCTGCACATAGAAAAGACCGACTTGGATTTTTTAATTTGCATTTGGTCTGGGTGTTTTGAGGTCCCTCATGATACACTGCCTCTCTTTTGTGTTAAAATATCACAAAGGTGATGCTTTTTTGAATGATACACCTCTCTGAGTGGCTGCTGTAATTTTGTAGAAAGTGCTTTGAATTTTCTTCTGGCTGAGATTGGAAGAAATTAGACCTGGAAATTCAGAAAAAATGAAGACACAATTTCATTCACCTTTTTCTGATGTTGGAACCAAACACAACTCTCTAATTACTGAAATATAAGTAATATTAAACAATGTTTAATATTATCCTCCCTTTTTCCAGCTGAACTTGTGGTAATTGGTCCCTGAACTGGCTGATTTTCTATGGTGCATGGAATTTGACCCTTAATGCCAGCATTAGAAGGACAGTGAAAGGCTTGGGAATTTTCAGTACCTTACAAGGCATAGAATTCTTTTCCATTTTATTATTATTTTCTCTCTCATTTTCTTTTCTTTTTTTTTTTTTTCTTTGATTCGTGCCTGCTGTCATTTGGCAGACAGCTCTGCATTTCCTTCTCTTCTGTAGCATTTGTGGCCACACCAGTTATCAGCTATAAAAAGGCCAGAGCAGGAAAGCTCGTCCTTGACATACCCCATGGAATTAAAAAAGAAAAAGCAAAGCATTTCCTATGGCTTTGTTCTGCTGGGGATTGCTGCTGGAGCTTGCTAGGAGAAACAAGGCCTGTCGTCAGGTCAGGATGGTGACCTGGGGTGTCCTACCCTGTAGCTGCAGTGTTTTAGGTTTTTCCTTTCTCTCTCATGGAGAATACAGATAAACTGTACTTTCTTAATCTCTGTGTTTTGTGTTAGAGGTGTACAAGCCATAACCAATAGATCTTTGGGGGTGGATTGTCTTTGGCCAACAGACAATTGTTTATTACTGTGTATAAAAAGAACTTCTTGTAAATAAAACCTTCTTCTTCGCCATCTTGAAGCCTGTCTGCCTGACCTCTCTACCTGCTTCCACAAATCCCACCAACAACAGAAATCAAACCATACTACCCTCGGAAAAAAGGCCAGGTTTTATTTCCTGCAGGCTCTGAGAGCCGACCTCGGGAGCAGGGGAAGGGCAGGAGGGTGAGCCAGCTCCGTGTCCAAAAGGGACGAGAGCAGCAAGCAGGAGGAGCAGCAGGATGAGGAGCAGCCCCGCTGTGTTAGGGACAGGCTCTGGAGTTTCTGGGCTGATTTCACAACTTCGAGATTTGTAGCTTAGAACTCCAGGGCTGGATGAGTTGATTGATACTGTGTCGCCATGGAGAAGTGACAGAATCACTGTCGGAGGATCAGGAATAAGTTCAATACAGCAATTCACGAATACTTGAGATTTATTGTTGGATAATGTGAATCATGTTTTAGAAACACTTATTTCCTTATAGAATCACGGAATTGTTTAGACTGGAAAAGACTTCCAAGATCACTGAGTCCAATCTTTCCCCCACCATGTTCACCACTAAACCACATCACCGGGTGCCACATTTTCAGGGCTTTTAAATCCCTCCAGGAATGGTGACTCCAGCACTGCCCTGAACAGCCTTTTCCAGTGCTTGACAACCCTTTTGGCAAAGAAATCTCTCCTAATATCCAATTTAAACCTCCCCTGGTGCAACCTGAGACCATTTCCTCTTGTCCTAAAACTTGTTGACTTGGGAGGAGGGACCTTCATTGTCTATAGAAGGTCCTTTCCTGGCAGGTCTGAGCTTCTGGGCTATTTCATAGAGCAGTTAAATCTTGAGCAGACACGTTTCAGTCACACCCTCTTTCCAAACCATGGTGACTTTTTCTGTACTGTAGATTTGTCGTATACATCAAACCAGAAGAGATCACCTGCGTGACTTTTACTACAGGAAGTTAAGAATAACTGATATAATAACTAATAAAATATTGCTCATTATGTATCAGTACTTTAAGAATTCTCAACCAATATTATAAGAATACTGATTTGTAGATACTTTGGATTTAAAGGAAAGGCTCACTAAAGTTCACTTTGGACCAAAGCACTTGAGCTGGTGTTTGGTTGAATGTCACAAGCAGGTCAAAACTTGTGAGTTAGACCTTCAGAAAAGATGAGACTGACTTAGAAATAGAGATTCTATTTTCAATCAGTCCATTTTCCGTGTTGGAACGTTTTTCAGGCTTTGAGACTTGTGAGGGTAGTTATTGTTGGACAAAAATCTACCACCAGGAACTCTCAGAAAACACCAATACCCTCCACCAAAGCTGTGAGAATTGATGCCAGTTATAACTCTGAGTGACTTCTGCAGAAGCAGCGTCCCTGCAGGGGGGACACTTGGATGACCAGGCTCACAAGAGTGGCAGCATGGAAATGGTCAAAATGATGCTGTAATTCCCAGCTCTGCCAACTCTGTTCAGCCTGAATGTGACTGATTCTGCTGTCACTTTAGATGGTGACCTCAGGGCCAGAGGGATTGTGCCACGTGCAGCAGGAAAGCCCAGAACTAAGTTTACCTCGATGTTTGGATAATAATTTTAGTAAGCTCTGGTGGATTAAAGCAAGAGGAGTGGGGAGAGGTGATAGCAATCTTCTCTCCTGCCTGGTTTAAAGTAGCACTTCCTTCTGTACTTCGCTGTTTTCTCAAGGCACTTTGTTTCAGTCTTCTTTAATTGCTGCTAATGAGGAAATTGCTTCCCCTGCTTGCATTGCATTTACACTTGGGATACAGAGCATCCAGCTAATGTACCGTGCTTGATTAGCCCTGTGGTGTTAAGGGAGAATTTGAACTTACTGGGGTACGTTTCTTCCCTCTCCAGGTAATGACTGGAAGGAATAAAATGAAGGCTTTTATCTTCACAAAAGAATTAAAAGGTATTTCCAAATTTATTGAATGAAGTCTCTGCTAGAGCAGATTTGCTATACTGATGCCCAGTCACACTGGCAGGCTTTTCTGCTGTGTTCTGAACACAGCTTTGAAATGCTGGTTCACTTCAGGTAGGCCACTGAGCACACAGAAAGAGGGGATGATTTTCAGAGAGATGATTCAGTAAACTTTGAGGGAAATGAATGTGAATTTAGACCACAGTCACACTGACAATTCCATGGTTCGTAGCCTCTTATCAGCCTCCAGGACTTTATCTTAAACTGGGGTGCTCTTAAGATAATTCTCTGCACAGTTTTTTTTTTTTCCCACTAAACTTTTTTTCCCCCCAATATCACTTTTGGTTGAAAGAGCTCCAATTTTCTCTGTTGCAGTTCATAAATGAGCAGAAAGATCTGAGAGGCTTATACTGAGTGGGCTGGCTCTGAGTTTAAACATGAGCTTAATTTTAGACAGGGCACCAGTGTCAATGGTATCAGTAGGGTGATTCCCATGCCTGTGCTTAAGAAGGGCTCAGATGCTACAATGAACCTGAACACTGGGCTTAAGATCTTACACACTGGAGAAGAAACATAAATTTCCTGGCTGAGGTACTGCAAATTTGAACTCGAAATCCGCCACACTCCTTTATAATAACCCATGCAGTTTCAGATTTTTGAAATGTTACATAGTTATTTTATTTTGCTGGTCATATTTTTCCTGATGTGAAACCCAAGGCTGAGCTCCTAAAGAAATAAAATTCCTCTTCCATTGCCTGTTGCTGTTCATTTAGACTCTGTTATCTGTGGGTGTTTTGGTGTTAGAAGTATGGCATCACTGTGGGTCCACAGTGGCTCCGCTGTGCTGGATCAAGTCTCCCGTTTTTTTCTTCTTTTTTTCTTCTACCATGGGTGAGATGTGTTTAATTTATTGTAGGAAACTCTTAAAGATGCAAGATCCTTTTTAGAGGCTTCTACAATAGCCGTGAAGCACTTATTTAATCCCTTTGAATGGAGGGTAGATTTACTAGCTGGGCTAGACGATTTTTGTTCAGGAGTCATCTTGGAGTACATCGAAGTTTAAAGATCTTTGCAGAAAACCAAAGGAGAAACAAAAGAAGTAAATGTTAAAAGGAACTTTGTCAAGGAGTTTTAGATGTTAAACATATAGAAAAACCATGGTGGCTTGACTGAGACGAGTGTTGGGTTTGCAGAATCCTTACTGATCTGGTGAGACATGCTAATGAGGCACTTTAAATGCAAGTTTGAAGGAAAAAGGGGCAATTTCAGCAGTGCAAAGGTTTCAAAGTGCAGCAAGGTTACCGAATCAAAGAAGGTACACTTCAGTCCTGCAAAAGGGGACAATGCTCTATTGTCAGTTCCTTTTTCTTTTGACTTTAAACATGTTTTAACTGCTCTATTTATGAAATTGTACATAGTGGCTTGCCCACTGATTGAGAATTTACTGAGAAACAAACCTGTTAGGGGAAAAAAGTAAAACTGAGTGTGATCCATACCGTAGCTGCAGAAATAGTTTGAAAGAACTTAACCCGAGCGTGGTGGGGGGTGCACTCTATGGTTTTCAAGCCCAGGGGCCTGGGACCTGAGTTCAAATAGAATTTTGTCTTTTGGTAACAATTTAAAAAACAAGGGAGAGTGCTTGGAGACATCTGTGGCCTCTCAACCTGCTTTAATATAGATATCTCAGTTTTCTCTTGAAAAGCCTCCTTCAGAATCATGCTTTGTCAGCTCAACCACCATGCCAAATTCCTTAGATTGCATCACGCCTGAAGTTCATAAACATCTTGTTTTACTTCCAGTCATTAAAGCTGTTTTGGTAAAAATGAAGACCAAAAACATCAGTAGACTTGCTCTTTCTGCCACAAAAAATTGTCACACAAATCCTTCACTTCCATGAAGGAGAATTCAGGCTTCTTTAGGAGATTTATGGAGCAGCTTTTGGGCGTGATTGCTGCACACAAACACAATGAAGTGGCCTAATTTTTGCCATGCTCTTTGTCAAAAGAATGGACAAAATTCAGTTGCAGCAAAGAGCAGACTTCCTCCTCCTCATCTGGTTCAGTAGAATTGCACTGGGTAAACTATAAAACATTGCTCTGCCCTGGTGTAACAGAGCCCCACATCTAACAGTTAGAAAAAGTTTCACTTATAAGCCATTTTAAATTTGTTTTTTAAACTGGAACCTGCCTGTGGCAATAGTTTTACTGTTTCACATCTTGTGAAAGGTTGCTCAGCTGGGTTCTGAATTTAACCTCCCCTTTGTATGGGTTCCCATAGGTGCTCCTAGTCAGAGTCAGAAACCACAGAACCAGCTTAAAAGCAGAAGGGTCACTGAAATGGAGAATCCCAACAGCTACTTTCTCAGACCTCAAAATGGAATTTATGTGAGGTTTCAAAAATTTCTTTAATGTTCTCCATATTTCTCTGTGTTTTTGGGTTTTTTTGCCAAGCTCTGTTCATATCTTGGTGTAAAAAGGACTATTGCAATACGAAAGTTCTGTTTTTACACCTCAAAATGAAAAATGTGTGGTATCTCACTGAGGAGTCTTATATTGCTAGGCCTTTCTGCAAGACTTTGGTACGGAACCTGTTTTAAGCAGGAAAGTGTTATTTGTCCACTGCATTGAGAAACATCCAAAATAAAAATTGTTAGATTCAGTGTCAGCTGGCAAAGATCAGCTATAGATTTACAAACTCCTACAAGGCTGCAAAATCGGCTCTGGTTCTGATCCTGCTGTAGCCAATTTCAGTTGGATTTTCACACTGTGAAAATTATATTTGGGATTAGTAATATCTCCCCTTAATATGAATTTCAGGATTCATCTAGATGAGTGCAGATTTTATTCAGTCAGGTTTTACAACTGCTCATTTTCCCACTATTTAAATACATCACAGGATATATATAGAGTAAAATGAAAAATTTCAGGTTTTATAGATGTACTTTTTTACTGTGGAAAACACAAAAGTCTAGGTGGTAATAATAGTAATAATAATAATAAAAAAAGAAGTGTAGGTAATAATAATAATAATAAAAGTTGAAAACTAGGTGGCAGTAATACCCAGCTGTTCAGCCCTTCTGTGAGCGATGATGGGATGGTTCAGTTTTCTCAGGAATTCTGAGGGTGCTGCAGTCCCATTCTGAATGGCTCAGCTATTAACAGACAGGAAAAATACAGGACCAAGTGTTCCAAGGAGTTCATTTACCTAAAAACACGGAGTTAGTTACAGTCTGAAATGAAATAACAAGAAGAACTGAAGTGAATGTTGTGGGAGAACTAATTAATGCAACTAAGCCTGTTTAAATATCTACGTTAAATACAATTTCCTTCCTACTTGCAGTGAGTGACAGAAGAGGAGGAGCAGTGATTGAAACTCCTGTTTCTCATGCTTGAGGCCAGGGGACAGCAAACATCCTAAAGTCCATGCAGGTTGCTGTTCCTGTCAAAGGGATGGCATTCCCTGATGTCAGAGTGAGCCAAGAGCAGCTCGACCGACCCCGGTGGGATCGCTCTGTAGAAGGGAATCGCTCTGTGGAAGGGAATCGCTCTGTGGAAGGGAATCGCTCTGTGGAAGGGAATCGCTCTGTCGAAGGGAATCGCTCTGTGGAAGGGAATCGCGCTGTGGAAGGGAATCGCTCTGTCGAAGGGAATCGCTCGCTCTGTCGAAGGGAATCGCTCTGTGGAAGGGAATCTCTCTGTGGAAGGGAATCTCTCTGTGGAAGGGAATCGCTCTGTGGAAGGGAATCTCTCTGTGGAAGGGAATCTCTCTGTGGAAGGGAATCGCTCTGTGGAAGGGAATCGCTCTGTCAAAGGGAATCACTCGCTCTGTCAAAGGGAATCGCTCTGTGTTGGCTGTGACTGCAGGAGCTCATTGTGAACATCCTCATTTATCTTGGAGGCAGGGACTGAGGCTGCCCTGGAAGAACGAGACAGCTGTGAAATCCATGGGCTGACTTCACTGGTGAAATGCAGCCCACTGGCCTCAGATCCACACGGTTTCATTGCATGTGCAGAGAAGAATGCGATGCCCTTTTCTGGTCAGCTGAGCTGCCTGTGTGGCAGGGCTGGGCAGGAAGGTTTGGGGAGTCCTGCTCAGGGATGTGCACCTCTGCCTGACACAGCTGGAAAATATGTGATATGAGCTTGATTCCTATAAACCGGTTTTTTTTGAAACTGGGTCACCTAGATACTCTCAGAGCTGTCTGAGCTGCAGACATGTTATGTATTTGATTTCAATTTTTGTAGCTCTGCCTCTGGCAAAGATCTTCTGATATCTGCTGCTTTTCCAAAGAAGTAGTTTTGTACTTTGCACAATCTTGATATACCACATTAAATTCAGAACAAGTCAGTAGCATTCCTGCCCCTAGTATAATCATGCTTCCTCTTGTTCTCCAAAGAGAAATATTAAATATATTATAGTTCCTTCTTCTGTGCCATCTGTTTGGTCTAACTAACAGTGATCTTAATGTCAAAAAATATCTTTTCCCAAACCAAGCAATAAGAGGAAGGCAATTCATCTTAGCTGTAGGCATCAGTCACTGACTGACTTGCTAACTAATAGATAACAATCAATAGTGACATTTTCTCTTAAAATTAACAGCTCGTTCAACTTTCTAAACAACTCTTGTTTTCCACAGCCTCTGTTTTCATTCTTCCCAACCCCATCTTCCTTTGCATAACAGTAAGGCCTATCAGCCTAGCTTTTCTAGCTCTTTATGAAAGGCGTGATAAGATTATTTTATCTGCATTTTTTTTATGTATGTTCAGGTGTTCATTGTATTAGGAAATAAATGCTGTGTCTTCTGTGCCTGAGCCAAACTGACCCAAATCTCTCCCAAACTAGATCTCCTGCAGGGATGGGAGGAGTTCTGACCTACTGCTGAGGACATGGGGAATGTGATTTGGGGTAACTTAGTCATTCTGGGGGTTGTGTAAGTAAGCACAGCTGGGGCCCAGCACGAATTTGCCCCTGTCTGGACCAGAGGCTTTCTTTAGTGATTATCCCCACCTTTTCAGGTATGAAGCCGATGATGTGCAGCTCCCCTCTGCAGCTGGGAGCTTGCTCACAAGCACTAAACCCAGCCCTGGGAGTTTTTGTCTGTATGTAGTTTATAGCCTTAGGGTGCTCCTGATGATAGGCTTGTTCTTGCTCTCCTACAGGAAAACCTTTTCCATGCTGCTGAAAACATGGAATCAAAACTAAAGCATACATTGGTGGACTTCTGCCCCATCGAGATTGCTGTTTTGATGAACAGAGCTAAGTGCCTGTTGGGTATGATCCAAAGTTTTAAACTCATTAAAAAAAAGAAAAAAAAGAACGCTATAGCTCCATATGGTCAAGAGTTCCTGTCACTTCTCAGAATGCACTTTAAAACAAACAAACCAAGGTGTGATAGAGTCCTCAGCAATTCATAAAAGATCTCAGCAATTTTATAACATCAGAGATCTGCAGAGGGTAATTCACAGGTATTGCCTGAAAGTTGTAGCACACTTTACAGTCACATCATAAATAGTAGGATATCTGTGGTGGCTTTCATGTCTGTGACTCTGCTTTTGCTTTTCCTCGGGTGTTAACCAGGTGACACTTCTGTGCCTCCATTTATTACAGCAGCCTCTCTCATGCCAAAGCTCCTGGTGATGGAAACTTTGTCTAAGGAAGGAGAGAAAAAAAAGGAAATATCATTTTGGATGAGTTTATGGGATTGTGTTCTCTTCCACGCCCCATGCAATTATACCTTGCAGAAGTTGATGCTATGTTTTCCTGCAGAATGTTGCGTAAAAAAAGACAATGATAGAGAATTATTTTTCTTCCTGGAAAAGGCAGTCATATATTCCATATTTACAGGAAACCAACAGTAAATCATTAACACTGAAAATTTGGAAGCTGAAATACTGCTTGGATCTATATATGCTGAGGGACAAGAATCCAAGTATGTAGGAAGGAAGATATTTTTCTGTGCACTGTTTTCCCAGTCACCCTGCATAAATCAGCGAAGAAAGGTGCCTCTGTTTCACATGGCTGGAGAAAATTTATATACTTGCCTTAAAATGCAACATATATCTTCACTTTTTGAACCAATGGGTTCCAATGAGACCAGAAAAATAATTTCCATGTCTGGAAGTCAAAGACAATTTTGTTTTTTATCTTAGTGGCATCGGGATTGAGCTTCAGCATTACTTTTCCATAGTGGTCACTTATGCATTACATCAAAAAGAGAAATGGAAGTTTTCCAGCAAAAGAAATATTTGTTCCTAAAATAGTCCTTTTTTGGGCCTTGGCTCTTTGAACATGTACGAACATTTTTTTGTGTGCACACAAATCTTTGGGATAATAAGCTCTCAAAATATTTTTAGTTTTACATATGGCATAATGCTAAGGTAATAAACCAGTCAATACTATGAACAGAATACCCTAATTGTGATTAAAGCTTAAATATTCCAGGCAGAAAGGTGGCAATTCTTATTTCTATTTACAGAAGCATCTAAGGTTGAACAGTCTGTGGGACATTCTTTTTGTGGTCCCTGAACACCTGCTGTCGTTGATCTTTTTTCTTTTCCAGTGCCAGACACAGGTGCAGCAATAGTGCCAATCTGAAGTTATTCAGATCCAAATGAGCCCTGTGTAACCCATTTTCCCTTTTGACTGGATTTGCCTGTACCTGCCTGAAGTATCTTTACAGCACTGTAACTGAGGTATAAGCAAACTGTGCTGAGATGCACTGTTTTGTGCCCATCTCTTTGACTTTACTAGCATTCTTTGGTAAAGAAACACTACAATCTGATCCTGAAAACCTTACTCACTCCTACTGGAATCTGGATTTTCAGGCTGGAGGTTTGCCTTTATAAAAAACCTACAGATAATATCAAGGAAGTCTTCCCTACTAATCCATGTAGGAAATGCCTTTTTTACTTGTCTTTTTTTAAATATATTTTTTAAAAAACATTTAGAGCACAACTAGATTGTATTTTATTAGGTAACAGTGTCATTTAGCTTGCAGACTAGTTACCAGTGTTTAGAAAGTGCTAAGAACAAAACCGAAATCTCCTCTCCTCTCCTCTCCTCTCCTCTCCTCTCCTCTGCTTTTCT